>JANBXA010000311.1:6127500-6150000 GCA_030556225.1 Cricetiscus sungorus | reverse complement strand
TTTAAAGAGAAGAGGAGAGAGAGAGAGAGAGAGAGAGAGAGAGAGAGAGAGAGAGAGAGAGAGAGAGAGAATCCCTCCAGAAAGAGAAAGCAAAACTAGGTCTTATTTACGGAAACTGGTGGCTGCACTAAGGAAATCCGGCCACAGTGTGGCCCTGAGGAGCTGGGACAGGACATCCAGGGCAAAGAGGCAGCTCAGACCCTCTCTGAGCCTCTGCGTGCTAGTCACGTTTTCTTGCTATGTACAGTTCTTCTTTGCTTCTTGATCCCTAAAAGAAAATCTCCTGCATGTAGTTATCTACCCTCTCTGTGAGAGACCTGGTCCCATTCACGAGCTCCAGGGAAGGCTACAGATTGGTCCATCCTGGGTGAGGAGGCTCTGGTGGGCTCATTTGCTGTGGAAATATGATACCATGCTCTGTGGAGGCTGTTTTCACATGTCCCTTCTGGAGCTGCTGGAGAAAGGACAGGTGACCCTGCTGGTGTCTAAGAAAAGTAACAGGAACAGGTGACACCTGGCCTTCAAGAGTTGAATTGTTTGGCAAGTGATCTTAGGAGCCACTCAGTGGGGACCGCTCTGGACTGGGCCAGAGTTAGCCCCAAACAAGGAAGAGCCTGAGTTTGCAGGGTGTAAAGTCACATGGGGATAGATGCTCCCATTTTACACAGCACAGAAGCCAAGACTCAGAAACAGCAGGGCCCAAACTCAGCACAGAGTCAGATCTACCAGGAGCCTAAATTCACCGCTACCTTCTGTCTCCATTCCAAGCCAGGCTCCCAACCCTGGCTTCCAAAGTGAGAGCAGGAATCCAGTGGCATGCCTCCGGGCCTCTGCTCACAGCCCTGTCTGTGCTTTTAGGTCAACTACTATGCAGATATCATCTACACCTCGGCTGGTGTGGACCCCACCCAGTCCCAGTATGTGACGGTGGGCTCTGGTGTAATCAACTTGGTGATGACTGTCGTCTCGGTGAGTTATTGGGGAGCAACCTCTCTCTTGTTGCAGGGTTCCCCAAACAACACCCCCAAATGGAATACAGATGCCCCTCAGGCCAGGTAGCATGCAGGTGACCCTGGTCCTGCAGGCACTATTTGAGTAACCTTGGGCAAGGGTTGGTGTGTAGCTCAGTTGGTAGAGTGCTTGCCTAACATGCACAAGTTCCTGGGTTCAATCCCCAGCACTGGTGTCAAACTACACCAGATGCCTCACACTTATAATCTCAACACTTGGGAAGTAAATGCAGGAGGACCAGAAATTCAAAGTCATCCTCGATGACGTAGTGAGTTCAATACCAGCCTGGGCAACATGAGACTCAAATGCAAACAAAACCAGCTGTGATGGGCGTTCTTGCTCATATGCCTGACTACATCTGGAATTAACTAAAACCCAAGCAGCTGGGCACACATGTAAGGGATTTCTTTTTCTTAATTAAATCATTTGAAGTAGGAAAGCCCACTCTTAACCCAGATCTTTTGAGTCAGGAAGATCTGCCCCTAATCTGGGCCACGCCTCTGCTGGCAGCCTAGATAAAGGACTTGAGGAAGGAAGCCTTTTCTCTTTCCTGCCTGCTCTCACTCTCGCTGGCAAGTTCACTGGCATTAGAGCCTATTTCTTCAGGGCTGCAGCATACACGGAAGACAGTTTGAGACATCCAGCCTTATAGACTGAACAACCACTGGATTCTTGAACCTTCTGTTGATCGATGGCCATTGTTGGACTAGCTGGGCCACAGCTTGTGAGCCATTCTAATAAATCCATATATATATATTAATTCTATAAATTCTGTTCCTCCTGGGGACCCTGAGTAATATAAACTGTGGTACCAGGACTGGGGTTTTGCTGTGACAGATCTGACTATGTTGTTTAGGGGAGGATTGTAGAGGGACTTTGGCACTTTGGGACTTTGTGCTAGGAAGGCCATTGAGTGTTCAAAGGTTGGTGAGCTTTGTGGAAGATAAGAATGTCGAGAGCAGGGATGGAAAAATAACTCAGAGGTTAAGAGATCTGGTTCCTCTTCCAGAGGTCCTGAGTTCAATTCCCAGCTACCACATGGTGGCTCACAGCTATCTGGTCAGAGATCTGGCGCCCTCTCCTGGCCTGCAGGCAGAACACTGTAGCTCATGATAAACCTTTTTTAAAATGCTGAGAGCAGGCAGTGCCGATGATGGAGGCCTGGCTTGTGAGTTTCCAGAAGGAAGCTTGTGAGTCACCTAATGGCTCTCTCAGGGCTGGTTGCTATTTTGAGTTGAGAATCTGTGGATCTTTCTGGTCAGCTGGGGCTGAAGAATCAGCTGTGACTGAGGAAGGACCAGCATCCGTGAGGGCAAACCTTCTGAAGTGTCTCCTCAGGGGCAGCACGCAGAGGTTGTGTTCCAGAGGTCAAGGTTGTGCCTCGTGCTGGCAGCTGAAGTTGGTGATGTGTACGCGTCACCAGGGGGTTCTGCTCCTGGGGGTAGGAAGGGACCCTGGAGGATAACTGAGGACAGCTGAGGTTGTAATTCAGGAGGAGCCTCGGTAGCAGTTGGAGGCCCAGAACGGAAGGGGCCGTGCAGAGAAACTGAGGCTTGGCACCGTGAGGACAGCCCGGGAGGGAATGCTGGTGAAGGCCTGGATCAGTGGGAGACCCCAGGGTTCGGGAGGTGCCAGTTCCTCGGGATGACCACCAAGGGCCGTGCGGTGTGGAGTGGAGCCTGCCCAGCTTCGAAAGCAGGCTGTGTTCTCCTCAGAGGACCGAGGCAGAGAAGAGACACAACCCCTTTGGGGGAACCGAAGGTCATGCGTGAATCTCAGACAGCAGACACTGAGTGACGACAGGGGTGGAGTTCAGGCATCTTTGTTCCCATTGGGACTGCAAACTGCCTCTTCCTCTTTGAAGTAGGAAAAGGTTTTGTTTATCACATTTCACATTACATTTCACATTTGAGACACTTTAAACTTTTTAAAAAAAAAAAAAAAAACAGACATTTTGGAGTTATACAGAGACTTTGGGTTTTAAAAAAGACTGGATATTTGTTTGTGCTTCACGTTTTTTTGAGGCAGCTTTTCCCTGTAGAGCCATCCTACAACTCACTCTGTAGACCAGGCTGGCCTTGAACTCACAGAGATCTGCCTGCCTCTGCCTCCTGAGAGTTGGGATTAAAGGTGTGCCACCATGCCCGGCTGAGACTGAACATTTTTAAAGAGAATTTTATAGTGTTTGAATTCAGGCTTGTGAAATAGTCTATACTGTGAGGTCTTTATTACTGGGCCATCAACTTGACACAGACTAGAATCACGAGAGAGAGAGAGAGAGAGAGAGAGAGAGAGAGAGAGAGAGAGAGAGAGAGAGAGAGAGAGAGAGAGAGAGAGAGAGAGAGAGAGAGAAGAGAGAGAGAGAAGAGAGAGAGAGAGAGAGAGAGAGGAGAGAGGAGAGAGAGGAGAGAGCCTCAATTGAGAAAATGCCTCCAGAGGCCTGGGCTGTAGGCAAGCCTGTGGGGCAGGCTTGACTGGAAGGATGCTAATTAGAACACCTGCCTGCAGGCCCATTGCAGGAGCTGGAATCAGCTGCTGTAGCTGCAAGGCCCTGGCTGCTGGGGAGGATGGAGCGAACCTAGATGGTTTTTGTTTGTTTTAAGATGTATTTAATTATTACATATTCAATGTCCTGCCTGCAGGCCAGAAGAGGGCAACAGATCTCTTGCTGTGAGCCACCATGTGTTTGCTGGGAATTGAACTCAGGACCTCTGGAAGAGCAGCCAGTGCTCTTAACCTCTGAGCCACCTCTCCAGCCCTGAGAAACCAAAATACTGATATCACAAAAGGAATGTGTTGGTGTAGCTGTGATGAAACACCACGACTCTTTTTGGGGAGAAAAGGGTTATCTCCCTCACAGTCCCACATCACAGTTCACCATCCAGAGTAGTCAGGACAGGAACCCAAACAGGACAGGGACCTGAAGGCAGTGGCTGATGCAGAGGCCACAGAGGGGAGCTGCTCACTGCTCATCGTGGCTTGCTCTGCCCGCTTTCTTCTAACACCGTTAACCCAGGGATGGCACCACTCATAATGGACTGGACACCACACCAATCACTAACTAGGAGCGTGCTCTACAGGCTTGCCTACAGCCCCGTCTTATGGAGGCATTTTCTCGATTGAGCCTTCCTCCTCCCGTGACTCTAGCTTGGGTCAAGTTGACACAAAACTCACCGGCACCACAAAGGTGATTGCTGCCGCCCAGAAAAGGCCAGACTGGAGCGCTGTGCTGATCCCTGTGACCCACAGAGGAAGTAGGCCAGTGAGGCCCACAGTGTCATGTCTGATGCTGCTCCCAGACTCTGAGTCTCCAGGGACAGACAGCTGTGTTTCTATCTGAATTTCCCTAGGCAGCGGTGAGAGGTGAGAGGGCTGCTGATAGCTGGCTGGTGATGTTTAGGACGATGGATGCATCTTACCCAGAAGGCTAGGGGGGGGGACAAAGGACCCAGCAGCTCACACACTGGTAGTAAGGTCCCTCCTCCTCCTTTGCTCCCCTGGGAGATTAGAGCTGCACTCTCAGACGGTGGCATCTGCCGGCCACCTCCTGGCGTTAGTTCCTACAAGAGGAGCAGCCCCTCCAAGAGGAGAGGCCCAAAGATGCCAAAGCATCTCGTGCAGAGACCAAATCCACGGATACTGCGCTGGAGGGCTGGCTCAGCAGTTAGGAGCTCTCGCTGGTCTAGCACGGGCAGCTCACAACTGCTCCCTCTGCTGTCCTTCCACGGTACTGCGTGCACGCAGTGTCATAAGTCAAGCAGGCACAAGTATTCACATAAAAAGCTTAATGTGGTAGATATCCAGGGGTCTGTAAATGACGACAACTGTAGTGTGGAGTCCCAAGGTGTAACTTACACCAAATATGACACGTAATGTAACAGAGGGCAGCAAGAGCCGAGCAGGGCAGGGTGGAGGTTTCAGGGTCAACCCTTCCTCCTGAGAGCCTCCCCGCAACCACTCCCCTGCAGGCGGCTGCTGTGGAGCGTCTGGGGCGGCGGATTCTCCTGCTGTCTGGCTATGGCATGTGTGGCTCTGCCTGTGTGGTTCTGACTGTGGCGCTCCTCCTTCAGGTCTGTTGTCACGTGCTGCTCTGGGGGCAAGGGGGGTCACAGGGGCTTCGAGGTCCCAACAGCATGGAAGGGTCTCCGTCCTTTCCGCTGCCTGCCTTCATGACACTCACTCCCAGAGTGGGTTCATGGGTGATCCTGCTCCAGTGGCCGAAAACACAGGCCTGTGACTCAGTATGTCGCTGGGATTGCAGACAGTTGTGAACCTCCTGATGTGCACGCTGGGAACTGACCTTGAGTCTTTTAGGAGAGCAACAAATGCTCTAAACTGCTGAGCCATCTCTCTAGCCCCTGGCTCTGATTTATAAGTGTGGTTGAGGCAACCCCCTGCAATGGGGACAGCTGGGCCCAGGTCCCCGCCTTCCCCTCTTGGACTCTGCCAGGTGTCAAGAATGCTAAGTCCCAGTGTTCAAAATATTTTGAAGACTAGATCTGGCTGAACCTGGAAAGTGCGGGCATGTCTTTAATCCCAACACTGGGGGGGGGGGCAGATATCCCAGATAGCTGGGAGTTCAAGGCCAGCCTGGTCTACAAGAGTGAGTTCCAGGAAAGAGAAACTGTGTCTCAAAAAAACCATAAAAAAAATAATAAATACATATTTGGGGACTATGTAGCCCTGGCTGGCCAGGAACTCATAAAAAGCAGGAGGAAATAATAGAAGGGGAGAGATGGTGTCCCTCTGTCAGAAGCCCTGGCTGTCCACCATCTATGACATCCACCAAGCCATCGGTGGCTCCCCTGAAGCATCCATCATGATTCTCATTAGCTAGCGGGCTACTTAGCTTGGAGCCTGCCATTCCATTTGCTTTAAGCCTATTAACCTGGTTTTGTGTGGTCATTGAGAGCAGGGAGGTGGTCTGGGGCTCCCTTGCCCTGGGAGCCTCTGGAAGGATTCTCTCCAGACAATTGTCAAATGAGTTGAAATCCCCACCCAGTCACCTCAAGACTGTGACCCTCCGTTGCTCTGTCCCTGAGTGGCTGTGGTCCTCCTGGTCTATGTTCAGGGATCTGTAGGCTCTGAGTCCATGTTTGTGGGATAGAAAAAATGCTATCCACACCCAGAGAAGGTGACATGAAGATAAGTCGCAATCAATCTGTGAGTGTGACGCAGTCTGATTCAAATGAGGGAAAGGCAGCTCTCCCCAACCCCACCACCGTCAGGTAAGGATGCGGAAACCTTGATGAATGGGCCATTCTGTCTCCATTCTTATCCTGGTGGCCTCAGAATTTCTGCGGCAGGAGGGTGGAAGCCACAGGTGGACTCAGATTCCCCTAAGGCTTGAGGCCCACAGCGCTGCTTTTCCTACAGAGCACGGTCCCTGAGCTGTCTTACCTCGGCATCATATGTGTCTTCGCCTACATCGTGGGACATTCCATAGGGCCCAGTGAGTTCTTGCATACCTCCTCCGCCTGTGCCAGTCTCTGGAGCCTGGCACACGTCTGGCGCTCAGTAGATGCTTGTCCTTTCACTTCCCTTCTCCCGCGACCCTCCCAACAGCTCGGCCTCTGGCCCATGCCGCCCGTGGCCGCCCGTGTTCTTTCTTCTGTTTTGCTTTTTGTTTGGTTTGGTTTGGTTTGGTTTGGTTGGTTTGGTTTTTCAAGACAAGGTTTCTCTGTGTAGCCCTGGCTGTCCTGGAACTCATTCTGTAGATCAAGCTGGACTTGAACTCACAGAAGTCCCCCTGTCTCTGCCTCCTGAGTGCTGGGATTAAAGGTGTGCACAACCACTGCCTGGCCTGTTTTGAATCTGGCCTGTACTATACACCCTTGGCTGGCTTTGAACTCACAGCCCTCCTGCCTCGGTCCCCAAGTGCTAGGATTACAATTGTGCATTACTCTGCCCAGCTTTAGACCCACTCGATTTTTTAAAATGTATTATTTATTTCATCCATGTATATATACATGATAAGTTCCAGGCCAGCCAAGACTACACAATCCTCTGCTACAAAGTGAGTTGAAAGCCTGCCTGAGATAAATGAGCTCTTATCTAAATCATACATTTAATTATCTAGCTACCTATTTATTGTTATTTTTTCCAAAACAAAGTTTCTCTGTGTAGTCCTACCTGACCTAAAACTTGCTCTGCAAACCAGGCTGGCTTCAAACTCACAGAGATCCGCCTGCCTCTGCCTCCTACGGGCTGGGATTAAATGGGGCACTACCACCGCCCAGCAGATTTACTTTTTACACGTTAATATCTGTAGGTCCATATGCTTGGAAGTCAGAGGACAGTTTGTGGGAGGCAGCTCCCTTCTTCACGAGACTCAGGGTCGGCGCAGGTTACTGGGTTTGGCAGGTTAGCGGGTTTGGTTCCTTCACACACGGAACCATCTTACGGGCCCTAAAAAATACTTTGTTTTTCATGGAGGTAGCATTAGGGGGAAGCGTGCTATAGACGTTTCAAACAAGACTCCTGACGAGAGAAATAAGGAGACGGCTGAGAAGGGCTGGCTGGCCCTGCCGTGCCCACACTCATTACAGGGGACAGCAATGTGCAAGCCAGGACCTCATGGAGCATTGCAACTCCCTGACAAGCAAGAATTTCAAAATTGGGCCAATATAGAGCAAAGGCTGGAGAGGCTTTGCACTGTGGGACCCCGAGACGCTTTCCATCTGCTGGGTCGCTACAAACCTTCGCTGGCATCCACCTGAAGAAACAGTGCTGGCTGCCACTCCTGGCTCTCCAAGCCTTTGCTGCAGTTGGGGGTAAAGATGGAATTTCTTTTTTGCTCCCAGTCCCAGCAGGGGTGGTCCACAGGGGAAGGTAAGGTGCTCAAAAGATCTGGGATTCAGACTGAGGTCCTAGCAGCCTCCAGGGCCCTCTGAACCTTCCTTCTGCCCAGGTCCTGTCCCCTCAGTGGTAAGGACAGAGATTGTCCTGCAGTCCTCTCGGACAGCTGCGTTCACCGTCGATGGGGCTGTGCACTGGATCTTCAACTTCATCGTGGGCTTGGCATTCCCATCCATCCAGGTGAGTGGCCCTTCGTGCCATCCGTGGCCGCCCTGCCTTACCCAAGGCACTGAGTACTTCCTCCCTTAGGAAGAACCTCCCCAAGGACAGGGATGTGGTTGGGTTTCCTCCTAGCGTGCACAAAGGGTTCCCCTCGGCACAGCATTAACCGCATATGGTGTGGTACAGGCCTGTAAAACCCGCACTTGGAAGGTGGACACAGGAGGGTCAGACATTCAGGGCATCCTTAGCTACATAAAGATTCGAGGCCAACCTGGTATGTGAACTCTGATCTCAAAACACAGCTACCAATTAGAAGCTACCATGACTTACTTCAGCCCAGGTCTTTGTATTTACTTATTTTCCTGGCCTGGCAAACCCAACATGCATGATAAACAAACCCTCCCACTGCACGGTATGCCCAGCCTGGAACTCTGAATCCTCCTGCCTCAGCATCCATAGTACTGAGATTAATAGCACGTGCCACAGTACCCAATTTGAAATCCATTAGTAAGCCAAGCCCTGCGTATAGAGGGGCTTGCATCTCAGAGTCAGAAATGGCTTTTTGCTAAAGATCAAAAATGACAGTGTCGGAAGAGGGGTGAACCCCTGCTACCTCCCTCCTGAGCCAGCCAGACCCAAACTTCCAGCAGGAAGAACCCAGAGCCTGTGAATTCCCCGGGGGGCCAAACACTAAGATTCCTTGTGGAGTAAAATAAAATTGACCATGAAGAAAATCCCTGTGACTCACAGAAGTGCCAGGTCTGCTGTCTGAAGGGCCTCCCAGCGCTGTGTCCTCTCTGCTCTAGGTGGCCATCGGGGCCTACAGCTTCCTCATCTTTGCCACACTCTGCCTCCTCACCGCTGCCTACATCTATGTGGTAATTCCTGAGACCAAGGGCAAGACCTTTGTGGAGATAAACTGTGCTTTTGCCAAGAGAAACGGAGTGGCGTTCCCAGATGGGAGAGACGAGACGATGATGGCCGAGCCTCACACACCCTCTCTCCCTGCCAAGCAAACGACCTTTTGATGGCTCTGCTGACCCTGGCCGACTCAGGCTTTCTTCTTTGAGAAGGACTCGGGGACCAGGTCTTCAGAGAGGGTAACAGCTCTGAGGCTTTGGTGTTCCCGTGGCAACTGGAAGACCCTGGAAACCACAGTGCTGCTTTACTTGATGAGTGGTCAGCTTCCAAGGCTAACCACGAGAGGGACAATGTAGATGGGCAGGAGCTGACTCTCTGGTTCTATATTAACTCCAAAACTTTTATCAGGTATGGATGCATTTTTAAGCTAAAGCTTTATAAATTCAGGGTCTTAGCTCAGCTCATATTACTATAACAGAATAATTGGGACAACTATCTGATTAAAAAAAAAAAAAAAAAAAAAAAAGATGATTTGGGCTCCTATTCCTCAGGTTCCAGTCCAAGACTGGGCGGAGCCCACATTAGGCCTCTGGCAAATATGACGCACCCTGGTGGAAGGGTCCGGAAGCTCACTGGTCAGCCAGCCTCCCCTGAACTGGGAGCCCGAGTTCCAGAGGCAGACCTGTCTCCAGAAACAAGGCAGACCATGTGTGAGGAGCAAGGACATCTACGGTCACCCTCTAGCTTCCACGTGTGTTCACACACAAATGCACATGTATTTGCTCACATGTGAAACACACACACACACACACACACACACACACACACACATCAATGATTGCTGTAGAGGCCTGAATTCCAGTGTTTGGTTAGCAAATGAAAGGAACTAAAAACCAAGATTATAGATGTCTCCTCCTCCCCTGTGAGGTGGCTCCCTCACCTGTCTGTGACTGGAAACCCTGTGTTTTTAGCTGTGTACTATGCATCCCATAGTACACAGCTGCATAAAGAAGCAAGACCTACAGCCAATGTTTAGTGTGTGTGTCTGTGTGTGTGAGTGTGTCTGTGTGTATGTGTGAGTGCGTGAGTGTGAGTGTGTGTGTGAGTGTGTCTGTGTGTGTCTGTGTGTGTCTATGTGTGTCTGTGAGTGTGTGTATGCATGTCTGTGTGTCTGTGTGAGTGTGTCTGTGTGTGTATGTGTGTGAGTGTGAGTGTGAGTGAGTGTGTGTGTGAGTGTGAGTGTGTGTGTGTGTGTGCGTGTGCATGTCTGTAGAGGCCAGAAGAGGGCATCAGATCGCCCTGGAGCTGCAGCTACAGGTGGTGTAGACTGCCCAACATGAGTGCTGGGGACAACAGCAATGTGTGTCACTAACTGATGAGCACTCTCTCCGGTATCCCTTCCCCAAGACCACACACACACACACACACACAATCATACACACACACACACACACACACAATCATACACACACACACACAATCATACACACACACAATCATACACACACACACACACAATCATACACACACACACACAATCATACACACACACAATCATACACACACACACAATCATACACACACACACAATCATCACACACACACACAATCATACACACACACACACAATCATACACACACACACAATCATACACACACACACACACACACACACACACACACACACAGCCAATTCTAGAAAACCACTGGTCCAAGGAGATGCTTCCATGGCGGCTCTGTTGGTGTCCCCCTTAAAAACAATGTGAGCCCAAACATACGTTAACAACTAAATTTTGAGAGCCAATAAACAAATAAAATTTGAGGGCCGTAGAGACAAAAGACTAGACTTCCCAACAATGTCCTGGGACAACTGTATCAAGTGGGGAAAAATTAGAACTTTTAAAAATGCAAAACTTCTGTTGACTTATCGTGAGTGGGGGTGGAGGTCAAACAACGCCTTTGTGGGCCAGGTCTCTCCTCCCACCTTAGTGCGGAATTGAACTCCGTTTCCCAGGCCTTCACAGCAAGCCCCCTCCCTGCTAAGCCATCTCACTGGCCCAGAAAATCTAAGATAATCTGTGCTGACAGAAAAGCTCATTATTGAGGCCATCAAGATGACTCAGCTGGTGTGGTTCCCGGAAGCCACAGTAAGGTGGAAGAGGCGAGCAGCTCCCTAAAGCGGTCCCTCCACAGCTGCCCCAGAGGTGCCATGCCCTCTGAGGTCAAGGTCCTGGTGGTTCTTAGCTCAATGCCTCGCAATCACTTCTAGCGGGTGTCTCTGAGTGTCTCTCAAGGGTTTCATTGTGGTCAGGTGGCTGCTTGTTCTAACAGCTGCAGCCTCTCCTCACTCGGGCTCAACAGCATGCTGCCCTGAGGACGGGGTCCAAGCTGGGCCGCCATCCATACCTCCTTTGGAGACTCGGACTCTGCTCTTTGCCCAAGCTCAGGGGCTACAGAGGGTGCCTGTGGGTACGGAGCTTCCACAGGTCAGGGGACCAACAGCCTGGGCCACCTTGAGGCCTCCAGATGACCTGGGGGTCAAGAAGGGTGAGGGGCTGGGAGTCGGGGCTGTCTGCAGAGTCTGCAAGGCCTGGGGTCTGGTAGCCACAAGCTGAGGATTCCTGGCAGCCCCTGCGTCTGTGTAAGGCCAAGAGTCCCCCAGAAAGGCTCCCCCTGAGGAGTTAGTGGTGGGTCACTCCCAAGGCAGCCTGCACGACCGTGTGCTGACAAGTGAGCGAATCTTCAGTGTGATCCGAATTAGGGTCCTTGCAGGCTGGTAAAACACCCTTGGGTGGGGCCCCAAATGTCCTGTATCAGTGTCCCTTCCCGGTGCTGTGATAGAAATACGCTGACAAAAGCAGCCTAAGGAAAGGGTTTTGCTTTGGCTCAGGGTTTGAAGGTGCAGTCCACCCTACTGGTGAAGTCGCAGAGGCAGGAGCCTGGAGGCGACTGGTCGGGACATCCACGGTCAGGAGGCAGAGGTGGCCGCTGGCGCTTCCCTAGTCTGGCAGTTAGGACAGGGTCCTCCCACTCCACTTAACCTGATCTAGACAATCTCCTACAGCCTTGCTCAGAGGTGGGATGCCCCTCTGTGTGCGGTGAGTGTGTTTTGTTACCATTGGTTAATAAAGAAGCTGGCTTGGCCAGACAGAATAGAGCCAGGCAGGAAATCCAAGCAAAGATACAGGGAAAAAGAAGCGGAGTCTGGGAGATGCCAAGAAGCAAGATGTGAGGTAACAAGCCACGGGCCTCGGGGAGATACACCGATTGGCAGGAATGGGTTGATTTAAGTTATAAGAGCTAGTTAATAGTAAGCCTGAGCTAATAGGCCAAACACTTCGTAATTAGTATCAAGCCTCAGAATGGTGATTCTGGAACTTGCATGGGGGAGAGAAACTTGCAGGCACAGGTGTGTGTCTCCTAAGGGATTCCAGGTCCAAGCAAATCCTGGCTGACAGTCAGTATTAGCCACCACAGCTCCCTTCTTAGAGGCATCCCATGAATACTCAGACACAGGGTATAGCAAGGGAAAGTTATTGCTTCAGGCAGCAGATGAGCCCTGGGGTTTTTAAGAGCAGAGAGAGAAGTAGTCCAGGCGTCTAGCTTGACAGCTGCAGGGGACGGGGGGGGGGGGGGGGAAGCTCACCGAGTACACGGTTTGAAGCAAACAGTTTCAACAGAAGCTGAGGTCAGTGGTTACCCAGCTGGAGGGAGTCCCACATGGACAGGCAGCTAAGATGCTAAAATAAACATTCTCGGGCTGAGACGGTTTTGACAAAGGCTGAGACAGGTTAGCTAGCACATCCTGACCTGTGGTTCCTATAATAGAGTGTATCGCCTTCGGGGAGATCAGATTCTCCTTCAGCAGTTCTCACCCTGTCCTGTGGGTCTCGCCCCTCTGGGAGTCAAATGAGCCTTCCTCGGGTTCGAGTATCAGATATCCAGATCTTTAACATTTGATTCATAACGTAGCAAAATTAAAGCTTTGACACAGCAATGAAAATAATTTTACAGTTGGGAGTCAGCACAACATGGGGAACTGTGTTAAAGGTCAGCATTAGGAAGGAAGAGGACGTGGCCCTTCAGTCTCCGAGGGACATGTCCCATCAGCCACAGTGGAAACAGGACAGTAGGTGGGCGTCCTGGACCCCGTTTCTCACTCCCTTTTTTCGCTTGTGTCTGTCCCTAGTTTCCATTCTCAAACTGAAAGGCGTCAGTCTCCTTCTCGTGACTCCCCCTTAAAAAAGCACCCTTTCAGGGTCCTGGGGACGTGATTCAGTCAACACAGTGCTTGCCATGAGAACCTGAGCTCTGTCCCCAGTTCCCATATAAGAGCCAGGCATGGGCCGGAGATGCAGCTCAGTGGATAAAGCCACCAGCTACCAAGTCCCAGGACCTTAGTTCAAGCCTCCCCCACACCCCCACCACACGACACCACCCCCACACCCATCCACGGGGTGAATGGAAAACTGACTCCCAAAACTTACCTTCTGGCCCTACACACTCATGCCACAGCACACCCTCACCTGTATGTGCACACACAGACACACACACACACAGACACACACAGACACACACACACACATACACACACACACACAAGAAAGTATTTTTAAGTAAAAGATACTAAAGAATGAAAGCCAGGAACTATGAGCAGCTGTCCTTTGCTGAGGGTGCAGACACAAGAAAGATGCCTGGGACTCGATGGTGGGAAAGCTTAGCCTAGCTGGCGAGCTCAGCTTCAGTCAGAGACCCTGTCTCAAAACTTAGGGTGGAGAGTCACTGACGAAGACACCCAGTGTAGACCTAAGACCCCACATCACATGTACAAACACATGGGGGAACCCAAGGCCCCCACATGCACATGTGCAAACACACCCATAGGGAGATGGGGGCACGTGATGTTTTCAGTGACCAATCTTTAGGGGGAATGCTTTTGAATGTTATTGGAAGCCGGGCATGGGTGGCTCACAACATTAACCCCAGCACTCGGAGGCAGAGGCAGGCGGATCCCTGGAGTTTGAGGTCAGCCTGGTCTACAGCTAGTTCCAGGACAGGCTCCAAAACCACAGAGAGACCCTGTCTCAAAAAACAAAACGACAACAACAACAAAAAACACAAACAAACAAACAAACAAAGTTTATTGGATTTCCTTTTCTCCTCCTCCATTTTCTTAGGTGATTTGTGTATATGAGAGACAGGGTTTCTTGTAGTCCAGGCTAGCCTAGAACTCACCATGTAGCCAAGGACGACCTCAGGCTCTGATCCTCCAAGCCTGTCTCCCAAGTGCTGGAATTACAGGCGTGCACCACCATCCTAGGGTTACAGGTGTGCATCACCATCCTAGGTGTGATGCAATATTTGCTGAAATATTTTAAGCAACAGACATTTGCTCTTTTGGGTTATTGCTTATATTATCCACCTTATGTAGGTATTCAGAGGTGTACACCCCTAGGAGTGTTGTGATTGCGCCTGTGAGACACTAGGAGGTGCCATTGAGCTGAGTTTTTCTTTTTTGGGGGGGATGGGAAATGGAGAGAGAGAGTTAAGTAGCTGTGTGAATTTGAACCCAGAAACCAGAGGAGGGCCAGTTGTTATGAATGCTTGTGGGCCACCTTGTCCCTCAGTCTGTCATTGCGATGGACAGTCATGACAGAGGCTGAGGGTGTATGGAGCTCAATAATAGAACGTGGCCAGGCATTGGTGGCACATGCCTTTGATCCCGGCACTCGGGAGGCAGATCTCTGAGTTTGAGACCAGCCTGGTCTACAGAGCTAGTTCTAGACCAGCCTCCAACGCCATAGAGAAACCCTGTCTCGAAGGAAGAAAAAAAAAGACTCGAAGCGAGCAGAAGCAGGAAGTTAGCTGGTGAGCTTGTCCGCTGTTTTGAGCTCCTGCCTAGGTTTCTCTTAAACTGTAACCTGTCAGCCCAGCAAACTCTTTCCTCCCACAGCTGGTGTTGGTTCTAACCTTTAACCCAGCGACAAAAAGCTAAAGGACAGTGAGTGTTTGGGGAGGCAGGAAGCAGAGCTTCCCACTGTCCAATGCAGTACCCTGAGGAGTTTTCCCACTTTCAGGAACCTCCGCTCCAGAAAAGAACTCAAGGTCTATCTACTTTCTGAATCGGGGCCAGGCCCTAATTGTGACATTTTAATATAAGCTGGGTGTGAGGATTGAGAGAAAGGGGAACGGACAGATTGGAGAGCATGGGTGAGGGCTCCCCAAACGGCAATCTCCAGCTGCCCGCGGTGTACAGTGGCCATGTGCAGGTTTGAGGTCACCGTGTGGCACTCGAGGGGCACAGGCAGGGTGGATGGGCAAGAGGCTAGCCACGGGGTTATTAGAAGGTGGGATAGTTTTAGTAAAAGTTTTGCCTGAGATTCTGCGGCCGTGCCTGGCAAGAAAGGCCCAAGACCCTAAAATCCAGGCCTAAAACGCGGCCTATGTTACTGTGACATAAAATATCTACATATGAGAATATTAAGTCTGTATCTGTAGCAAATGCTGGTTTGCTTTAACTTTAGTTTGTTTCATATTTTGCTGTCTGTGTGTGAGTGTACCACAGCTCATGTGTAGAGGTCAGAGAACAATTTACAGAAGCCAGATCTCTGCTTCCACCATGTACAGGATCAAACCCAGGTCCTCAGGCTCGCTGGTAAAGCCGTTACGTGTTGAGCCATCCTGCCGGCCCAATGTTGACTGTGCTGTAATCGCAACTTCTCAGCTCACAAGAGGCTTCGATCAGACTTCGGGGAGGGCTTTTCCTTCCCGTGGCCTCGCAATTCCTGTGTCTGTCCCGTTATTATTACCTGATAACCGGGCAGGACTTAGATTCACCCAGGAGACACGTGTGTGTGCATGCCTGGGGGAATTTCTAAAGTGCGTGAACCGGTGTCACCCATAAGAATGTGGATCTCATTCTAGTAAACCTGTGCACTGTGCCCTCCGTACGCACGCACTGTGCACGCACGCACTGTGCACGCACGCACTGTGCACGCACGCACTGTGCACGCACGCACTGTGCACGCACGCACTGTGCACGCACGCACTGTGCACGCACGCACTGTGCACGCACGCACTGTGCACGCACGCACTGTGCACGCACGCACTGTGCACGCACGCACTGTGCACGCACGCACTGTGGGTGGGGCTACATAGGCTCAAAGTCCTGCGTGCGCAGACCGGGATCGCCCACGGTGGCCACTGGAGGGCAGCACCTTCTCCGCAAAGGCGGCTGGGGCGGCTGCCCCTCCCTCCAGCCACAGGCCCGACCTTCTAGATTTCAGTTGCACGGAAGCCTTTCAGAAGATTCTGGCTCCGGTGCCTGGAGCACACGCCGGGTTGCCCTGGAAGAGCCCTGGCTACTTCCGAAGGATGGCCAGGCTCTCAGTTGCTCTACCGCGCAATTGAGCCAGCTCTGATCGCTGCAACCTCGGGGGCTGCCCGGGCCCTCCTGTCCCCTGTGCCCCAGGCTGTCCCCTGTGCCCCAGGCTGTCCCCTGGAGGAGGAAGGCGCCCGGTGACTTCCCTCCCTCCGACCTTAAAGAACGGGACTCCCTGGTGCCCCTGCGAGAACATTTTTCAGAAAACAAAGTTGACGTCAGAATTTTGTCTTAAAAGGTAAAGTGTCACCCTCAAATTATCTCCAGAAGCCCCCACCCCACCCCTCCACCTCATTTCACCCCACCCCACCCCAGCCCGTGTTTGGGTCGTTTTCAAACAATTTCTACTCTGATGTTTGTAACAGGGCAAGCAGGAATCATAAATTAACAGTTACAACAAACACCATTATGTCCACAGTCAGTTCGCTTACAAGTCACAAAATAGGATTGATGGTTCTGCTGAGACAGACATCTCGCCAGCCCCTTAAAAACTTTTAACATGCGTTTAGTGTTGGGGGAAGGGGACCAGTAAGTGTGGGTCTCATGGCACGGCACACGTGCAGGAGTCAGAGGACGACTTTTGTGGTTTTCTCCTTCTGCCGTGAGGGGCTGGGAGATTAAACTCAGGTTGTCTGACTTAGCCAAAAGTCAGTGGCTACTCACTGAGCCACCCCACCAGCCCAGGAATTTTAAATAATGAAAAATTTGAGGTGATTTTATTTGAGCTTACTGCTTGCTTCTTAGTATTATAGCATCGGTGCTATTTGTGGGGTCTTTATAATCTAACCCAACTATAGGAAGACTGTTATTTAGACTCTTGCTGTGGAACATTCTGGATCTCTTTTTGTATGCTCACACACACACACACACACACACACACACACACACACACACACACACACACACACATTTCAGACCTGTACTGAAAATCTGAGAGGACAGAGAGATGGCTGGGCAGGAAGAGGCTCCCACTACCAAGAGTGGTGGTGACCCCAGGTCTGTCCCCGGGCCATAAGGAGAAGGCTGGCTCCAGTGGTTGCCCTTTGACCTCCACATGTATGTCATGGCATGTGTGCCACTCCACGATAGGTAGACAGACAGACAGACAAATAGGTATTGTGGGCATAGTGGCACACATTTTAATCTGAACACTCAACAGGCAGAGGCAGGCAGATCTCTATGAGTTCAAGGCCAGCCAGCTCTACAGAGTGAGTTCCAGGCCAACTAGAGTTACATGTGAGACCCTATTTTTCAAAAAAATAAGTAATAAATATTTAAAAGAAAAAGCTTAAAAAGTTCTAAATTGAACTCTTTGCTTTCAAGTATTTCCTTCCTGGGGTGGGAGGCATGAATTCTTCCATTCTTTCAAGGTCCCTAATAAGTCTCAAACGGCACTGTCCAGGCCCAGCCCCTCCGGTGGCTCCTGAGGGGGCCGAGGACGGATGGAAGGCAGAGCTCCAGGACTGCAGTGGCGGGCGGGCTGGCAGGCCAGGGCAGCAATGGCTATCTCTCTGAAGACTCCCATCTGGGCACTTGGCTTTCTTCCTGACCCACATTGTCTACTTCTGCCCCTGCTGCTGCAGGGAGCAGTGCTCATCTCAAGGCCACCGTCAGCCTCTGGGGTGAACTAGATGTTCTCATAGTCTTTATGCTGCTGTGGTTGCGGAAACATTTCCAGAAAGAGTATTTTTCAGGGCAGTGGCTCAGTGCGTAAACTACTTACCGTGTGTAGGCAGATTTTTCTGTCCCTTCTACCAGCTCCCAAATCGCAACAGGAAGACTCAACAGATAGCTTAGGCTCGTTTCTAAGTAGATATCGTAACTTAAAAGAGCCCATTACCATCCATTTGCTTTCTGCCCTGTGGCTTTATTACCTTTATTCTGTATGGCCCAGGCTGCTTTCCTGCCTCCTCCATCTCTGGCTGGTGACTCTCCTTATCTCCGCCCTTCTTCCTAGCATCCTCTCTGCCCCGAAATTCCCATCTAGCTATTGGCTGTTCAGCTTTTTATCAAACCAATACGAGTGGCAAATCTTCACAGTAAACAAAAGATTATTCCCCAAACATTCATACAAGAATGAGGACCTGACTCAGATCCTCTGAACCCATGCAAAGACAGGCATGGTGGTTTTATCTCTAACCCCATTGCTCTGACAGTGAGATAGGAGGCAGGAGAATCCCTGAAAACTCACAGGCTAGCTAACAATGACAGACACAAAGAGACACCTGAGACCACACACCTGCTACACACACACAATCACACACACACACAATCACACACACACACACACAATCACACACACACACACACACAATCACAGACATACACACACTCACACACACACACAATCACACACACACAATCACACACACACACAATCACACACACAATCACACACACACAATCACACACACACACAATCACACACACACACACAATCACACACACACACAATCACAGACATACACACACTCACACACACACACAATCACACACACACAATCACACACACACACAATCACACACACACACAATCACACACACAATCACACACACACAATCACACACACACAATCACACACACACACTCACACACACACTCACACACACACAATCACACACACACACTCACACATTCATACACTTACACATTCACACACTCAATCACACACACACACACACAATCACACACACACACACAATCACACACACACACAATCACACACACACACTTACACATTCACACACTTAAACACTCACAACACAGTCACACACTCACACACACACTTACACATTCACACACTTAAACACTCACAACACAGTCACACACTCACACACACACACTCACACACACTTGAACATACACACACACTCACACACACACTCACACACACACACACTTACACATTCACACACTTAAACACTCACAACACAGTCACACACTCACACACACACTTACACATTCACACACTTAAACACTCACAACACAGTCACACACTCACACACACACTTACACATTCACACACTTAAACACTCACAACACAGTCACACACTCACACACACACTCACACACACTTGAACATACACACACACACTCACACACACACTCACACACACACACACTTACACATTCACACACTTAAACACTCACAACACAGTCACACACTCACACACACACTTACACATTCACACACTTAAACACTCACAACACAGTCACACACTCACACACACACTTACACATTCACACACTTAAACACTCACAACACAGTCACACACTCACACACACACTTACACATTCACACACTTAAACACTCACAACACAGTCACACACTGACACACACACTCACACATTCACACACTTAAACACTCACAACACAGTCACACACACACACACACACTTACACATTCACACACTTAAACACTCACAACACAGTCACACACTCACACACACACTTGAACATACACACACACACACTCACACACACACACTCACACACACTCACTCCTAAGATTAGAATGCCATGGCCCAGAGTTCAGTGAGCCAAGGGGACTCAGTAAAAGATGACAGTCTAGAAAGAAACCAGTGGCTGAATGACGTAGCCTGCAATTAAGGCTTTGGAATTAATTCGATGTAATGGAAAACCACTGGAGGGTTTTCAGTGGGAAAATGACATGATTAGGTTTCTATCTCAAGGGAATAAATAGCAATAAAGAATGATGAATGCCCGCCACTCCGCTACCCATTCTCAGCAATAGCCCCCTACAAACACAAAAGCCCTGAATTTTCTCCAGCCAACCATCCTTTAATGGAGATAACCACTGTTCTGCCTGGGGTATTTTTTTATTATCTTGTTATGTGTTTTGCCACCTTAAAATTATGTATAGATGATGTTGTATTGTTGAACGCTTCATAAATAAGGTTATGCTGTTTTTCTTGCTGTCTGTGTCTGTCATTCAGCATTGTTTGTGAGATTTTGCCCTGGTGATGTGTCTAATGTTATCATCTGTGAAGCATCGTTATATTATATTAGTCTCTTGACAAACATTAGGGTTTTCCCACTAATATCCAATTATACGAAACACTGCTCTGAGGGCCGGACAGCTGGCTCAGTTGGTAAAAGCTTGCTCAAGCCTGAAGACCTGACTGAGCCCCAGCCGCACCCACATAAAACGCCAGGCGTGGTGCCACTTGCAACAGTGGCACTGGAAAGGCAGAGATAGGTGGGTCCCTGGTGCTCCCTGACTGGCCAGCATAGACTAATCAGTGTCACACCAGTGAGAAACCTCGTCTCAAAAGCCAAGGCAGGAGTCTGGCAGGGGGCTTGGTGGTAAAGATCTCTTCGGAGCTGCAGAGGGCCTGGGTTCGAGGCTCCCAGCTCCCAAGTGCCAGTTCACAAACATCTGTAATTCAAGTGGCAGGAGATATAACGTCCTCTTGTGACTTTCAAGGGCTTCTACACTTGGGAGTGCTCACTCGGGCACACACACATAAGATAAAATAAAAGACAAGACGGACAGCTCCTGAGGAAGGACACCCTAGGACCTAGGCTGACCACTGGCCCTCACATGCATGTGCATACACACGCACCTGCACATACACATACAACGTCATGTATGCACACACAAGCACATCTTACACTCTCTTATTACACATAATACAATGATCCTATCAGTCTTCCACCAATAACAACTTAACCTGAGTCTGCTTTGTCAGGGAGGTTGTGAAGAGTGCCTTCTGAACCCACTAGCTGGGTTCAAGCTTACCAACAGCGGATGGTCCAGCATGGCCACCAAAAGCCAGGTCAACCCAAACCTGTGAATGTGGCCTCATGTCAAAAGGAATCTTTCTTAGATTGACTTTTATATTTTATGAATACATGTGTATGCCTGTGTGTGTGTATATGCACCACGTGCCTGCAGGTACCTCCAGAGGCCAGAAGAGGGCATCATATCTCTTGTAACTGGAGTTACAAACAAGTGTTCGCCAACCTAAAAGGGTACTGCAAAGTTCAAAGCCGGTCTAGACTACAGGGCAAGTTCCGGATAGCCAAGCTTGGTCAGGGAAGGGAACCATGGAAGACAAAAGGTGGCGAAACGTGTTTGAGCTAGGGGGCCCTGCTCCAGCCCCAGCAAACAGCAGAACTTGGCTTGTGGTCAAGTGGCTCTGGCTTCAGAGTCAAGGACACATGAAAAGGGTTATGGAACCTCCCTCCACAACTAAGGACAGCGACTGAGGCCAGGAATATGTCAGGGGAGTCCCCGAATGGAGGCCTCGAGAGGCCATTGTGGGAAGCTGTGAAGCGGAAGCCTGGATTACCATGGAGATCCCAAGATGCTGGAGATGCCGGAATCGTGGGATAGTGCCAGGAGAGCCGCTAACAGGGAGCGGGACCAGCCCACGAGAGAGAAGTGTGCTGCGTCAACAGGGCAGAATGAGCTGGAGATGGGAAGAGCGTGTTGACGTCAGACGCGGAGATGCTGCCCGCCTGGTGTCCAGTCTTGCTTTGGTCCCGCGTTTCCCCGCTGTGCCCCCTTCCCTCCCCGCTGTGCCCCCTTCCCTCCCCGCTGTGCCCCCTTCCCTCCCCGCTGTGCCCCCTTCCCTCCCCGCTGTGCCCCCTTCCCTCCCCGCTGTGCCCCCTTCCCTCCCCGCTGTGCCCCCTTCCCTCCCTCTTGGAATGGTAATGCGTGCGTATCCTGTGCCACTGCATGTTGGAAGTGTGTCACCTGCTTTTTTATTTTGTATTTATAGGAGGTTACAATTAAAAGAGATTGTCATGCGTCTCTTTAAACTAATTTGAGGCTTTTGAAGTTGAACTAAATGCATTTTTGCCTTGGGATCTTGTTACAAGCCCTTGGAGGCCAGGCAGTGGAATGTGTCCATTTGAACGAGAATGGCCCCCAGAGAATCATATATCTGACAGCGCAGGGATGGCATCAGGACGTGTGGCCTTGGAGGAAGTGTGTCACTGGGAGTGGGCTTTGTAGTTTCAAATGCCCAAGCTGTTAGTGTCCAGGCATCTGTGCTGGCCTGTCCTCAGGGTTCTGACAGGACACGCCCTCAGCTGCAGCCACTGAGAGCACCACCTGTGCACATTCGCTACCTTCCCTTTCAAAAGGGCCCTGCCCACCTCCTCTCCCTCTCCCTCCCTCCCTCTCCCTCCCCCTCCCCCTCCCTCCCTCTCCCTCCCTCCCTCTCCCTCCCCCTCCCCTCCCCCCTCTCCCTCCCC
>JANBXA010000311.1:6002500-6122500 GCA_030556225.1 Cricetiscus sungorus | reverse complement strand
TGACCTCTGCTTCAGCCCCTGCCTCCAGGTCCCTGCCACATTTGAGTTCCTGCCCTGACTTCCTTCAGTGATGAACAGCAATGCTGAAGGGCAGGCTTAATAAACCCTTTCCTCCCCCAACCTGCCTTTTGGTCATAGTGTTTCATCATAGCAATAGGAATCTTAACTTGGTCCCAGCATTGTGGGGCATTGCTGGGACACACCTACTTTTGGGAGACTGTGGAGGACTTTGGAACTTTGGGCTAGAAAAGCCATTGAGTGTTGGAGCCTCAATGAGATGCTATGTTGGAGCTTGGAAGATAACGATACTGAGAGAGATGCAGAGGATGGAGGCCTGGCTTGCAAAGTTTCCGAGGGAAGTTTAAAGACAGCTGTTATTTTGAATTAAGATCCCGTGGTTCAGGTTAGCTGGAGGAGTCGGCTGTGATTAACAAGATGCCAGGAGCTCCTAAAGCAAAATTTTGCTTTGCCAGGGTACTTAATGCTGGCTGGAGCTAAGAAATTAGCGGTGATGAAGAAGAGCGCAGCATCACTGAGGTGAAATGTTCTGAGAAGCGTTTCCTGAAAACCCAGAGAAGCTGTGTTCAAGAGGCTGCCAACGTTGTATTTCATGCTGGCAGCTAGACTTGGTCATGTGTAAGAGTCACCCGGGTGATACTGGTTTTGAAGGCATGAAGGGGTC
Organism: Cricetiscus sungorus; assembly: GCA_030556225.1. Taxonomy (NCBI): domain Eukaryota; kingdom Metazoa; phylum Chordata; class Mammalia; order Rodentia; family Cricetidae; genus Cricetiscus; species Cricetiscus sungorus. The sequence goes on along the minus strand of JANBXA010000311.1, from coordinate 6,121,818 downwards.
ATGGAGAGCCGCTGAGGCGTGGCACTGTGAGAGGCCGGGAGAGACCTTTGGTGAAGGTACAGCCTCAGTGGCAGCTGAAGGCCCAGGACTGAAGGATAATGCAAAGTAGTTGAGGCTTGTGGCCATGCAGAGACCCTATGAGAGGCTATCGGTGAAGGTGCAGCCCACTCACACACACACACACACACACACACACACTCACAGCAGAGACCCAGCATTTTGGAGATGCCAGTACCGTGGGATATCCATCACAAACAGAAGCAGCAATGGAGAGGACCCTGTTGGAAAGTAGAGGACAATTTGTGTGTACTGAATGGGACAGAGCTGGAAAAGTGATGCAAGTCCTTAGGGGGAGGCCAGAAGATCGTGAGTGGATCCCAAAATGCTTTGCTTTGACTGTGGGGAGGGGGGTAAAATGGACCTCAATTTGTATGTGATTTTTAAAATGAACTGGGAGTGGGTTTGTAATACAGGAGAAGGGAGGGAGAGGTTCTCGAGAAATAACCTCACTTGGCGTAGAAAAGCTGACGAGGATACACATAGCCAAGAGTTTGTGGGTTATCTTTGTCACCCAGTTCTCCCTCCTCCAACTATAGTCAAGAGATGGTACCCACTTTGTTCTCTGAGATGGGAGAAACAGGTGCTTGCCGTCTTCTCCTGCCCATCCATGTTGACCGTGTGAGTATTCCTGCCCCGAAATGGTATTCCTTCCCTCTCTATTGCTAGAAGAGACCAGCCGGAGAGGGGAAGAACACTGAGGTCCACAAGTCACACAAAAGGAGTAAGAGTCGATGTCACTTACACTTATCAGTGAATTGTGGGAAATTGGCTTCCACTACTCTCTGGTTGAGGGGCTGGGTCTGGCGGTAGATGTTATGAAGGGTCTCATTGTTGGGACTCTTAATGGTATTCTCCAGCTTCAAAACCTGCAGATGACACCAATGACTTATGAGGAAAAGCTCTGGGAAACGTAAGAACACTGGGTCAGTGGTTGGATAGATGCTCCCATCTGTGTGATGCTGGCAGCCAGACAACCTCAAGTGCAGCGGTGCTGAGTGGTCTGGCCGCCTTTACTCTGGCTCTCACCCATCCAGCCCTTCATCTTCCCAGCAGGTATCTCCCCCGCTCCTGCCTTGTCTTCTTATATGAGTACTTGGTTAACAGAACAAAGGCAATAGGTAACAGAAACCTATGAGTGGTAAGCTCCGCATTTGCTTTTCTGAAATCCTATTCTGTCTACATCCTTGAAGTATTGTTTTTTCCTGCATGCAAAAGTCTAGGTTCTTTATTTTCCTCCTAGGAGGAGTTTGAGTTTCCTGCCCTTTCTCTGTGGCTAACTATATATGTATATATATATATATATATATGTGTGTATGTATATATATTTATATATATATTTGCTTGTTTGTGTATTTTTCATTCTTCATTCATTCATTCATTCATTCATTCATTCATTTTGTAGCCCTGGCTGTCCTGGAACTCACTCTGTAGACCAGGCTGGCCTTGAACTCAGGGATCTGCTGCTTCTGCCTCCCAGGTGCTAGAACTCCAGCCATGCACCCAGCCCTGGCTGAGTCTCTCCTGGAACTTGAGTGAGACATCGGATAGGTCTCTCCCCCACCCTCCATCTCAGCTACTTGGCTCATTTCCACCTCTACTCCTCTTTGTTCCATGGTTAGACTATTTTCCCACCTCTGTCTTCCGATTTACTAATTGTCTCTTGAATTAAATCTAATGTGCTATTAAACCCATTCGATTGCCAGTTGTGGTTAATACAATTTCATCCCTAAAAATCCTGTTTGATTTTTATCCCCAAGTCTGGTTGACCATTTCATACTTTTTGTCCTTTCCCTATATTTCTTCTGCATTTAAATCTCTTATGTTTTTATGCACATCGATATTCTGATATTATTTGACTGGTAATCCCCAATCTGGAATCTCTGTAACCCTGACTCAATGAGCCTCATTCCCACTTCTTCCTTATGTTTTGGGATTTTCCCCCCACAGTGCTGGGGATCTAATCTAAGACCTGGCTATGCTGGACAAGTATTCCTCAAACCATGCTATAATCTGAGCCTTTGGTTTTTTGTTTGTTTTGTTTAGTTTTGTTTAAACAATTATCTTCCTTTGTACTCCAGGCTGGCTTGAACTTACTGTGTGTCCAAGGCTGGCCTGGAGCTCCCTAACCTCTTGTCTCAGCCTTCACTGAGGGGACAGGCAAATGAATGCATCTGGCCTCGGAGGAGCTAAGCAAGCTTCTTTCTAGTAACATGACTTGTTGAATCCTTCTAGATCGAGATTTAAGTTGCATTTTTCCAGAGATAATTGGCCCATCCTATGTCACTTCTCTGGAGACACTTCCAGCCTAATGATTAACATTTTGTGGAGGAGGGTCCTTACCTAGTAGAAAAGCCTTTTCTATCTTCTCCTGGAGAAGAGAAATGAAGTTTAAGGGAAAGGAATGTTTGTTTCTGGGGGGAAAATATCAAACTAAGAGAATATTAGATTTGCTTAGTAGCTTCAGTATTCAATTCAACAGATGCATATTATGTCCCAATATGATGTTGTCTATTCACTAAAGTCAAGAAACACTCAGAGCTGGGTGTGGTGGCTCATGCCCGTAATCTCAACATTCAGGAAGATGACGCAGGAGGACTGCACGATAGGATTACAGAGTGAGACCCTGTGAGGAGGAGGAGGAGGCAGGGGTGGGAGGAGAATGGAAGGAAGGAAGGAAGGAAGGAAGGAAGGAAGGAAGGAAGGAAGGAAGGATTGGTGGTTATATAGGTTGGCTGGTTGGTAGGCTGGTACATATGTAGATAGATAGAATGGTAGGTTAATAGGTATGTTGGATGGTAGGTAAACTGGTAGGTAAATTGCTCAGTAGGTAGGTAGGATGGTAGGCAGGTTTCTAGGTAGGTTTGTAGGTTGGTTTATAGGTTGGTAGGTTGGTCTATAGGTAGGTAGTTTGTTAAGTAGACAGGTAGGTAGGTTAGTAGATAAGAAGTTGGTGGGTGATAGGTAGGTAGGTAGGTAGGTAAGTAGGAAGGTAGATAGGTTGGTGGTAGGTGTGTAGATTGGTAGGTAAGGCAGGTTGGTAGGTAGATAGGTAGGTTGGTTAGTAGGTTGGTAGGTATGTTGGTAGGCAGGTATGTAGGTTGTTAAGAATTTAAGTTGGTAGGTATGACAGGTTGGTGGGTAGATAGGTAGGTAGGCTGAAGGTATATAGGTTGGTAGGTAGGTATGTAGGTTGGTAGGTTGGTAGGTAGATAGGTAGGTAGGTGGGTTGGTAGATAGGTTAGTAGATAGGTTGGTAGGTAGGTAAGTATGTAGATAGGTTGGTAGGTAGCTATGTAGGTAGGTATGTAGGTTGGTAAGTAGATAGGTTGGTAGGTAGGTACGTAGGTTGGTAGGTAAGGCAGGTTGGTAGGTAGTTAGGTGGGTAGGTTGGTAGATAGGTAGGTAGGTTGGTAAGTAGATAGGTATATAGGTTGATAAGTAGGTAGATAGGTAGATAGGTAGGTTGGTAGATAGGTAGGTAGGTTGGTAAGTAGATAGGTATATAGGTTGATAGGTAGATAGGTAGGTAGGTTGGTAGATAGGGAGGTGGGTTGGTAGATCGGTAAGCAGATAGGTAAGGTAGGTTGGTAAGTAGATCAGTAGATAGGTTGGTAAGTAGATTGGTATGTAGGTTGGTAGATAGGTATGTAGGTTGGTAGATAAGTTGGCTGACTCGTGTGCCTGGACTATTTTTTATTATTATAAAGACAAAAGACAACTGATAGAGCAATTCTGCTCAAAAGACTGTGTGCCGGGCTGGAGAGGTGGCTCCGTGGTTAAAAGCATTGGCTGCTCTTGCAGAGGACCTGAGTTCTGTTCCCAGTACCCACACAGCAGCGCCTAAGTTCCTGGAACTCTGATGCCCTCCTGAGTGTATGTGGTGCACAGAGATGCACTCCAGAGACAGACATACACTTGGGTGCACACACATACAAACTGAAATCAACTCATTTTTTTAAAGACAGGATATAAGGCTGTGTTTTTACATGACAAGTCCTTGGCCTTGGGTGCATAAGATGCCAGAATGTAAGCTGCATACGACCTGGGGCAGGACATGGCCAAACCTCTGCCTGTGAACAGGACATGGCCAAACCTCTGCCTGTGAACATTTGTCTTCACTGGGCTCTTCTTTCCCATAGCTCAGACTCCAGACCTAATCTAAGCTCCTTGGATCAGCTGGCGCCTCCAACACCCATGCTCACCTCAGTGGCTAAAGGTCACCCACACTTCCACCCGGGCGGGGACAGGGGAGTATTTGTCCTGGCTAGAGTCATCCGAAAGGAGGGCACCTCAGTTGAGGAAATGCCTCCGTTTCCTCCATTTCCAGCTATTGGGGCCTTTTCTTCATCAGTGATTGATGGGGAAGGCCCGGCCCATTGTGGGTGGGGCCATCCCTGGGCTGGTGGTTCTATAGGAAAGCAGGCTGAGTAAGCAGCGTCCTCCATGGCCTCGGCACGGCCTGGGACCCTGTCCTGCTGCAGTTCTTGCCCTGACTTCCTCCGGCGATGAACAGTGCTGTGGAAGGGTAAGCTGACAGACAAAGGGAAGCTTTGACAAAGTGGTGCAGCTGTTACCTGGGCCTTAGAGAGCTTGACGGAATCTCGAAACAGGAACCACTTGACGTTCTCTGTGCAGGGAGGGGTGGTGAGTGAGCCTTTGTAGGTGAAATAGTATCGCGTGTCTTCCGGGAACAAGTCCTGAATGATGATGTTTGTCAGGGTCGTGATTTCCCCTAAGAGAGAAGACAGGGTATGGAGTGGGAAGGAGAGTTCAAGTCCCACCTAAGCCACAGAATAAAAGAGCTGATGATGGTTTACTGCTCCGGAGATGAGTAGAACAGAGGCCTGGAGAGCTCAGCAGTGAGAGCACGTCCTGCGCTCCCGGAAGCCCTGGAGAGCTCAGCAGTGACGAGCTTGTCCTGCGCTCCGGAAGCCCCTGATGAGCTCCCAACAGGTGACTCCCAACAGGTGACTCACTCTGTCCAGCTCCAGCAGAGCTAAAGCTGTCAGGACTCTCAGCTTGTTAGAAGGGCTGGGATCTGAACTCTGGTCCTGGGTGACTGTGGAGCACGCACTCTTGACTGCTGAGTCGTCTTTCCCCTTTGTACAGAATACCTTTCTTAACTTTTATCATATCTTATCTACACGGGGGGGGGGGGGGTTGCCTGCACATAGGTGTGCGTGCCTGGGGCCCAGCGAGGTCAAAAGAGGGCTTCAGATCCCCTGAAACAGGAGTTAACAGACAGTTGTGAGCCCCAAGGAGGTGCTGGGAATCAAACCTAGGTCCTCTGCAAGAGCTGCGAGTGCTCTGAGCCACTGGGTGCGCCTGAGCACACAAACGCTCATACACATAAATAATTAAAAACCCGTATTTAAGGGCTGGAGAGGGGACAATGGACAAGAACATGCCGCACACACACACACACACACACACACACACACACACACACACACACACACGTTCCTCAGAGTTTTGTTTCCCTCCTAAACCTACAGTGCAAAGGGCTCCAAACCTCCCTCCGAAGAGCCCAGGCGTGGCTTCCCGGCTGTTCCCACGCTCAGTCCTCTTCCCTGCAGTGGGCGATCCTTACCTGGATACTGGATGTTGACCAACTCAGAAATGATGGGGCTGTAGTAGGTGTTTTCCGCATATTCATCGATCTGGGGAGAAGCACAGAGCATTCAGGACGAGGGAGAACTACCCCACCACCGGCTGCTTGGTTTCCTAGCTGGGAAGGCTGAGCCGGAAAACTAGGGGGCAGAGGGGCTCGGTTGGGCTGGGGGAGACGAGATGATGCTCCTTGCTCCCAAGTACCTGGGCTCTGTCCTCAGGGCTTCAGGCAGACAAGATGTCCCAGGCAAAACTGCTCCTGCAGCCCTATTGCTGGGACATTCTTTCATTGACTTATTTTAGTATGTATCAGAGTTTGCCTGTGTGTCCCTGTGCTCGCCTGTGCACACGCGCCATCTGCATGCAGTGCCCACGGAGCCCAGAAGAGGGCACCACACCCACTGAAACTGCAGTCACAGGAGGTTGTGAGAGGTCATGTGGGTACTGGGAACTGAACTCCCACCCTCCGCAAGAGCAACAGTTAATATTTAGGTTTTTTGAGAATTAGATTGCTATTTAAATTTTTTTAGATGTATTCCTTTTAATTTTATGAGTACGGGTGTTTTGCCTGCACGCGTGTCTGCGTACCGCATGCATGCCTGATGCCCTCAGAGGCCAAGAGAAGACATTCGACCTCGTGGACCTCGTGGAGTGCTGAGACTGGAACCTGGCTCCTCCGGGCTCTCAATGCCTGAGCCATGCACGTCTCCAGCCCCATCCCTGACTGCTCCTATTCACCCAGCCTAAGTCCATCACGTGACTTTCTCAGACAGCAGCGCTGGCGCCTTAGCCTGGCTGCCTAGCCCAGCACACGTAGTTCGTGTCCAGTCAACCAGGGATCCCAGGTCTTCTGAGTCATGTCATCACCCAGGGGCCCATGGTTCATGACTCAGGAGTGAGCAAGGGCTGGAGAGAGGTCCGCGCTGCACTGAGGGGGCTTCCCGGGGAAAGCTGAGGAGGGAACTGGGAGAGGTGACAGAGACAAGGTCACTCAGACAGCAGCCTCATCTGCACATGAGGGCTCAGCAGCCTGCGGGTGGACACACATAGTTCCAGCCCTACCTCCATTAAGACCGCCAGCACAGCCAACCCGTCCGATTGATTCTTGGCTTCATCGTAGCTCCCGTACTTGGCGTTGAAGTGAACAAAGTGAGCCTGTGTGGGGGAAAGCAGGCTCAGGGCAGTTCATGCTGACTCTTACGGGTTCCAGGGGCAAAGGAAGACTTTCCAGCTGAGGCCTCAGACTATTCCTCACAAACAGCTGTGACCTCCCTTCCCCTGTGAAGCCTACGAGCCCCTGCTGCCAAGACCAGCAACTTCTCCAGGAATGGAAAGGAGGACTCTGGAAGGTTACAGTTCTGGTCTGCCTTGACCCAACCTCCCTCCGGGCAGAGGCTGAAGCCACTATGCCCTCCTCAGGCCTCTAGAGGTCTTGAGGAGAGTGAGCAGTGAACCCCCCACCCCCCCCCAGGAAGTCAACTGTAAGCCTGAAATCAGCCCAAGGATGGATGCAGGCCAAAGATGTGCTTAAAACTCTTCACACACGCGCACACACACACATACATGCACGCACGCACGCACGCGTGCACACACACACACACACCACACACCACAATACAACTCACACACACACACACCACACTACACACACACACACACCACACACACCACACACACCACATGCACACACACACACACACCCACACAACACAACACAACTCACACACACACACACACACACACACACACACACACACACACACACACACTCACACATGCGCCTGCGCACACAAATCCAGCTGAAACAGAGGAAGGTCAGGCACCAGGCAGGGGAGAGACTCCTGCCATGCTCTGAGTTTCTGAACAGAGTGCCCATTTATGTTCACTCACAAAGCAGTGGCCAGTAGGAATTTCCCAATGAAGTGAAAATAAATTCAACCACAGGGTGATTGAACCATCACCATTCGACCACCATTGCACAAACCCCTGTCGGCTATTTCAGTCAGAGAGGGAGAGGCGGCTCAGTTGGTAAAGCACTGTGTGAGCATGAGCAATTGAGCTCAGTCCCAGCACACACACAGAGGAACTGGGCACAGCTATGCACGCCTGTGACGTCAACACTGAGGCAGTGGCTGGAGATAGGACCCCTGGGGTTCAGTGCCGTCCAGTCTAGTTAGGAGATGGGACCCAGACTCAGTGAGAGAGCCTGCCTCAAAAACAAAATAGATGTGTGATAGAGGAAAATAATGTCAACCCCTAGTCCATACACACACACACACACACACACACACACACACACACACGCATGTACACTCACACACATGTACACTCACACACACACACATGCATACACGCATGTACACTCACAAGCATATGCACGTATGTGACACCTGTATAACACAAACATGCAAACACATATTCAAACAGAAAAGCAACGGGAGCTTGAAGGACAGGGGACCCTGGTGGGTTACCACATACCTCTGCCACACGCCTGATCCCATCAATGGTGTGCTCAGAGCCGCTGACCTCATAGAAGCCGCCGCCCCAGTGAAAATGCACCTGCGTTGCCCTGAACACGACGCCCTCAGAGTCTGTTATCTGCATGGTGGGAGGCAGGGTGATCTGCACTGCACGGAACGACACAGCACAGGGAGGCTCAGATCTCCCAATAAGCAGACCCCTGGGTCACCCCCACCTCACTCCAAGGCTGCCCAAGCTGTCGTTGATGGATTTGACTGCCGACCACCAAGTCAGGGCAGGACTACAGCCCAGCAGATCTGCCTTGCTGGTCCTAGAAAATGGGAAAGGTCAGAAACTACACTGCCCAAAGCGCATGCCTATGCTCCCAGCCCATGGAGGCTGAGGCAGGAGGACCTGCGGGCTTGAGGCATTGCTTCATGGCTCTCCCCATGCACCTCTTAGCTAGCCCATGGGAGAACCAACTCTGCTGGGATCTGAGGTGGCTCCGTGCTAGGCTCTACTACTCCTGTTTTGTGGACAAGGAAGCTGACTCTGGAATAGAGGAGACTCTGTGTCACGCTGGGCTAAGAACCCAGTACCTAGATCCCCAACTCTAACCACACATGATGTGGCCTAACTTGTCCTCAGCAGACAAGAAACCAAGTTACACAGCCAGCCAGGACCACACAAGCTCCCTCTTGTCTTAGAACTTAATTTGACTGGGATTCTAACACTAAAATGTGAGGGTTTCATTGGAGGGAGAGTCCTCCCCCCTCACACCCTACAGACTTCCTACAGGGACATTACTTGGGTCAAATGACGGCAGATATTCATCTCACTGTCACAGACCTTCCAAACAGTTTTGTCGGACAGGCAGTGGTGGTGGCACATACTTTTAATTCCAGCACTCAGGAGGCAGAGGCAGGCAGATCTCTGTGAGCTTGAAGCCAGCCTGGTCTACACAGTGAGTTTTAGGACAGCTAGGGCCACACAGACAAACCCTGTCTGGGGAGAGAAAGAGAAACAGGATAAAAAGGTTTAAAAAGAATAATAAAAGACAGGAGCTGGGTATGGTGGCACAAGCCTTTAATTCCAGCACTTGGGAGGCAGAGGCAAGCAGATCTCTGTGATTTCAAAGTAAACCTGATAATCAGAGTAAATTCCAGGGCATCCAAAGTTACACAGAGAAACCCTGTCTCAAAAAAAAAATAGAAATAGAGTAATAAAAAAGCCACGTAAAGATGGAAAGTGCCAAAAAAATCTGGATACTGTACGATATTACATTGTCTTTGTATCATTTGACTGCTGAGGAAACAACAACTGTTAAAGGAAATGCTGCTGGATTAATTCAATTTATATATTTTAAAAATGATTTGACTTTAAACTTTAAGGACAGGTTACTGGGGAAAAGGATTTCTATTTTTGTTTCCACAGAAAATGAAAAGCTGTGGATTCCTTCCACACTAACATGGTTTGATCAAGCAAAACCCCCTGAAGCATTGTCCCTGGGACAAGGAAGCCTTGCAGACTACAGCCAAGATTTCTGTGTCTTCTTAGGATCCCCATGACAGCGCCCCCTACAGCAGGAAGCAGTTTGGAAAGAATGACGCCCAAATTCCAAAATATTGTTTATAAATGTTTGTTTTCATTTAAATGGGGTGGTTATAAATGGTTAATGACCACAACCAATCTTTTTAAAGGTAAAAAGGGGATTATGGTATAGATATGAATACTTTGTTTTGGAATGGATTTTCATTTATTGATACAAATTTAATGTCAATTTTGTGATATGTGTATTTCTCTTATTTAGGTATTGTGTTTATATTGCTCATTTAGAAATGTAATATATAATTCGATACAGATTATAAATAATTACCTATGATAGTCAGAATTTATAGTTAAGTTAGTTAGGATTTCTAGATATACTGAGATGTATTTAAGATGAATAGGCATTCTTCAAACCTTTCAAAGACCTACAGAATATGGCATTCAAAATGGTTTAGGATTTTTCTTAACAGTGAGACACAACTGCTCCTGGCAACACCACCTGCGTCAGAAAGGAAGATGGACATCGAAGAAATGTGTTATGGAATTTGCTTTCAATATGGCAAGACTAGCCATTTGAGCAAGATACTTGCTCTTGCCTGGACTGTTTGACATGCAGGACCCACAGAAAAGTGACTGCTGATACAAGATGGACATTTGCTACAGGGTTCCTGCTTCATGGAAGAATCTGCCAGACATTCTGCAGAACACAGAGAAAAGTGACTGACAAACTGCCAATACAGGTGGACAGTTTAAAGTTTCCTGCTTTGCTGAGGACTCTGCCAGACACACTTTGGCCTATGGACTGAAGATGGAACATTACAGAAGAACTTCAGGTAACTGACCAGGTAGTGAGATGTCTCTGTCATTTCTAGAGTTTATTCATTATCCTTCTGTGGTCTTTGATGGAGTTGAAGATAGATAGTTATGGTTATAGTTTTCCTTAGTTAGGATTAAAGATAAATTATATATAGGACTTTAGACTCACAAAGATAGGATAGATGACAGAATATTTCTTTAAATCTTGCTAAATGTTAATGGACTAAATATTGTTAATTGTACTTCTTATTTAATAACTGTTTTGTTACATATTTTGCTATGTTAAGGTTAAAACCCTTCTTTTCATTTAGACAGAAAAGAGGAGATGATGGGAGATGTCTTTCTGTAAATATGTTTCTCATATTGGTTAATGAATAAAGTACTGTTGGCCAATAGAAAAGCAAGATAGGCGGGGGTAGGAGACAAGGAGGAGAGAGGCAGTAGTAGGGAAGAGTCAAGATGGAGGAAGGAGAGAGAAAGCCAGCCCCTCTCTCCGGTAAGATAAGACCAAGTAGAAATACTTAGATTAGTAAAAATGGGTTAATATTTAAGACAGAGCTAGCCGATAAGAAACTATAGCTTTATATCTAATATAATGTCTCTGTGTGTTATTTGGGGCTGGCAGGGCTGGGGGACCAGGCTGGTGGGAAACTACTCCTAACGCTACAGGTTTTAACTATTAACCCTAGAGTCCTAGAAAACAGTAATGACAACAAAATTTTTCTGCAAAAGGCACTGGCCAAAGAATGCAAAGGTAGATGAAATATTGTAAGAAAGGATTTATAAACTGATCAAAGTCTACTGCAAGATTGAAGCAATGGCTCAGAGGTTAAGAGCACTGGCTGCTCAGAGAACCTGGTTCAATTCCCAGAACCCACACAACAGCTATTCCAGTTCCAGGGGAACAGCGCCCTCTCCTGGCCTCAACAGGCACTGCACACATGTAGTGCACATAACACACTCAGGCAAACACTCATACACCAAAAAATATTTACAAAAAAATACAGGATTCCTAAAATTCAACAATAAAGCTGGGCATGGCTGTGCACACCTTTAATCTCAACACTCAGAAGGCAAAGGAGGGTGGATCTCTAATTTCGAGACCAGGCTGGTCTACAGAGAGAATTTCAGGACAGAAAACCCTGTCTCGAAAAACCAAAAATAAATAAATAAATAAATAAATAAATAAATAAAATTCAACCACAAGAAAATGAATATGCTGATTCTGAAAATCAGCAAAGCAGCTAAACAGATATGTTACCATAAAAGATATTTAAGCTGGACAAGTCTGTAGTCCCAACACTCAAGAGGCAGAGGCAGAAGGCTCACTTGTGCATAGTTTTAAACCAGACTGTACAACGTGGAGAACTCCCTCCCCATCTGTTACAGAAGCCGATGGCTGGGCTTGAAAGATGCCTCAGTAACTAATAAGCATTGCTCTTGCAGAAGACCCAAATTCAATTCCCAGCGTCCATGTCAGGTGTGTCCAGGAGGATCTGAGGCCCCGGCGTCTGAGGGCACCTGCACAGACCACACACAGAATATATATACATATAGAGATGGTTGAAAATAATGAGCTGGAGAGATGGCTCAGGGATTGAGAGCACTGCCTGCTCTTCCAAGGTTCTGAGTTCAAATCCCAGAAAGCACATGGTGGCTCACAACCATCTATAATGAGGTCTGGCGCCCTCTTCTGGCCTGCATGGATAAACGCAGACAGAACACTGTACACATAATAAATATTTCATATATAAAAAGAAAATAATGAAATAGATATTTTAAAGTCAATTGTAACTTTATCCCTGTTCCCCCTCTTACTATTCACCCGACCCATAACTGGAATTTGGTTTTGTTGTCTCCATGGGGCAATATGCACCTGTGCACAGACAATAAACTACTCCACCCAGAAACATGTATGCTACTGAGGCACCAGGAAGGGATGAGCAGCAAGCACCTGGCTCTGTGGCACTGGGCCATTAGTGCCTGTGGCCTTGAGTGAGCGTCCAGAGACCTCAGGGTTCCTCCTGAAAATGGACCTCCTTAGCCAAGCTTGGGGGTGCAGGCTAGCCTCCGACTCACAGAGATCCAACTGCCTCTGCCTTCTAAGTGCTGGAATTAAAGTGTATACCCCCACGCCTGACAGTGTTGTTATTATTATTATTTTATGATCATCATCATCATCATCATCATTAATTTATTTGGGGCTGGGGCAGTGCCTGCCATGGAGCCTGTATGGAATTCAGCCGACTTTTGAGGATAGGCTATTTCGTTCCACAGTGTAGGCCCCAGGACTTGAACACAGGTTTTCAGGTTTCAGAACAGGTGCCGCTGAGGCGCCCACAAGGGTCTGAGACTAGACAGTTGCTGGCTGTCTCTGAAGAGCCCCCAGTGTTTCCTGAGCTGGGCTCTGGGTCTCTGTACCGTTCCTGGCACGAGTGCTACAACCCGCTTCCTGCATAGACCGCCAGGCCCACCGCTGCCGCCTTACCTGTGTGGCCATTGTTAGTCATAGGGAACTCCAGATTATCATCGTCATAGCCGCTCAGGGTCAGCAGCTTCAAGGACCGGTTGAACTTCGTCTGCTTGGTCTGCAGATTGATGGGCGACTGCTTCTGCCCTGCACAGTCAGGGTAGTCCTTTGGCCAGTCACTCTCCACAAGCCCCGTGCCTGCAACCAGAGAGAGTGGGGTTCAACTCCCAGCTACCCAGATGAGCCCCCTTCTTAGCAGGCTGGGGTCAGGATCTTCTGGGTGGAAGACCCCCGGGGCAGCCTTCTGCAAACAAGCATGGCTTCCAGAGGGCACGCCAGGTCAGCTCTAAACTAAGCTGAGGACTTGGCTTGGGGTGTGGATGGGTGCTGTCTTCCAAGTCTTCCTTGCAGCTACTGGCACAAGGCCCTTAGCTGGTGACCACGCCCAGGGGTCTGCTCTGCAGATAGTCCCTTGGCCCCCTCCCTTCCAGAGTTCACGCTGAAGAAAGCCCTGAAGGGGGCCTGGGCCTACCAATAGCCCTGAGCTCATTTCCAGAGAACACAGCTTTCCTTCCAAGCCCCGTACTTGAGAGCCCAGCTCCCTCTGCTGCTGGAACCTTCCCCAAACAGCAGCTGTTTGCTTGCTCTAGCCCCTTCTTTGGGCCTACAGGAGGGCCGAGATGAGGTCACCTGGGTGACAATATGGATACAGAGCCCCTGAGAAGGGCCCCCGTTAAAAGGCCTGTAACCCCAGCACTGGGGAGGTGGAGGCAGGAGGATCAAAAGAGCAAGGTCATCCTGAGCTACAAACCAAGGTCAAAGCCAGCCTAGGCTACATTAGATCTTGCCTTAGAATGCAGCACAAAAACAGCTTTGGATATACCCGTACTCCCAGCTCCTCAGTGGGCTGAAGTGAACGGCAGGAGGCTCGTTAGAATCCAGGTGTCAATCTGTTTTATGAGACATCTTACTATGTAGTCCTGACTGGCCTTGAACTTGTGGCAATCCCCCTGTCTCAGTCTTAAGGGTTTGGAATTATAGTCCTGTGACACCAGGTATAACTGAGCCCAGAGGTTTAATGCCAGCCTGGGCAATAAAATAAGATACTTTCTTTTAAAAAAGAGAGAAAATGAGGAAGGAGTGGGGAGGCAGAAAAGGAGAGAGACGAGAATAGCAAAGTTTACCATTTTGGAGAAGGTTAACAATTCTGAGGCAAGAGGAAAGATGGCCAGTCACTACAGAAGACAGAGGACCCACATCGCTGAGGGGTTTGGTTTTGGTTTTCAAGACAGGGTCTCTCTACATAACCCTGGCTGTCCTTGAACTCACTATGTTAACCAGGCTGGTCTGGAACTCACAGAGATCCACCTGCCTCTGCTTGCTGAGTGCTGGGATTAAAGGCTTTTATCACCATGCCCAGCTCTGTCCGGTCTTTTGCGGTTGAGCACCCTTCAAGGGTAGCTTTGCGTGAGTAATTATTTGTCTTGTTCTAGGTAGGAATGGGGCTACAGCCAGGCCTTCTTGGTTTGCAGAGAACTTGATTCACTTTCCACACTACCCAATAATGCAAAACAATTTTTAAACAATTCTTTCTTAGAGGCAAAATGCCAAGATCAAGGAAGGGCACATCCTCCCGTGACCTGACTGCTTTGTGTCTGGGTCTCATAGGCATCAGGAAGATGCAGGGGACAGCTCAGCGGCACAGCTTGCCTGGTGTGCACAAGGCTGGGGTCCAGTCCCAGTGCGAGGGGCAAACCACGGAGCGGCTCACACATCTTCCTGCTGGGCACTTACAAAAGTCACTCTGTGACCTCCAGGCCTCTGCGGCCATGCCGGAGGGAGACCTTCAGCCTGGGTGTTTCGGCTACCATAAGGAGGAAGACAAGAACTCTCAGAGGCCTTCCGTCACCCCTAAACCGCTGCCAGTAAGAACGCTGGATGACACAGTAAGTCCCTATTTTCCTGGGCAGGTAAGGCTCTATTTCTGGACGAGGTGATCGATAGAGCTGCCCTATGAATTGGATTATCTGAGCCTCTACACTGCCCCTGACTCTGTACCCTTGATTGAGGATTTACAATCCACTCTGAATAAGCAGGCCATACAGGGCAGACTTTGTCCTGTGTGACATCCAGCCACCCTCACCCTGGTTCTAAGGGGATACAAGTGTGAGGATTCTTGAGTTCCCTTGTGAAGTCTGACCCGGCCTCTCAAGGTAAGGCCAGTGGGTTCTGATGAAGGCAAGGCTTCCTCCATCAGATCCTGGGTGAAGTGTCAGTAGGCACATTTCTGTCGAGGATGCTGTCTGTGGTCCAGAAGTCTCTTCTACAAGGCCATAGCGGTTCTTCCTAGATAGATGTCACACAACTGAATAACAATAGGAGCCTTCACAAGCAGCCAATACCGGGTGGGAAAGATTCTAAAGCTGCCAAGTGAATCTGGGCTGAGGCAGGGGAATGCTGTCTCTTCTCCTTCATCAGGGCTGAAAGTTTGTTTGCTCATTCAGAGAGAGCAAAACGCGTGTAAACCCAAAGAGCAGGACCCACACCCAGCACAGATGGGTCGCCTGTCACCCAGGTGGCTGCTTACCTGAATAGGTCCACTCATGCTGGGCCTGGGTGTTCAGGAAGAGCAAGGCCACCACGGCCACCAGAGCCCTCATGGTGGAGGCTGGAGGCCTGAAAGCAGCAGGGGCTCTGGGCAGCGCCTCTTTTAAAAGCTCAGAAACTGTAAATAACAATTTACCAGGTCCAGCTGGCTGATCCGCCCTTGTGACACCCACTGAACAACACCTCCCCACAATGGCCCTTCTGACTGTGTCTTTGCTCGTGGGTCGCCTCCTCCCTGGGCATTACCATAGCCAATTAACCCATGTCTGCTTGTTGAACATCTTTGCAAACCCAGTCCAGGGCCCACACAGAGCAGCCATTGTGAACTCTGAGTGATGAGTGATCTGTGGGGATGTGAGGAGCCTCGGGCACCTTCACCTAGAGACAGGGGCTTCCTGGAGGCTGGCATTTCCTCTGCCCTTTCTCCTGGCCGCTAAGGGGAATCACCAGAGTCTGAAGGCCTTGCCAGATTCCAGTTGGTATTTCCTGTCTGTCCCAGAGTGAACAGAAGAATATCCCTAACAAATCAGGGTTGCCCCCACCCGTGGCCACACCTGGGCAGATAGTCAGGTATTCCAGCTTTGAGCAAGAAATGGAGGAGCCCAGTTGGAGGAAGAGACGAGTTTGTCCTCTACCTAAATCAGCCCTGGACCTTGGAGCCTGGCTCTTGAGTGACATCTCTCACATGCCTTGGGGCCGCTGAGGAGGAGGAGGAGGTGGAGGAGGGATGGATAGGTTCTCATGTTTCTCCTGGGATTTGTCCTGACGGTGTGATACCCTTGGGCACACCCACGCTGAACCAATCGCTTGTCTAATCCTTGTACAGCCACGTGGCTAGTGCAGGAGAATCTAGCTGACAAGCCAGCATTTCCCATGTCCTTCAGAGAGGCAAAGGCATAGGGCAGGTGGGGCTCCAGAGGACACGTGGGTCACATGCAAAGAATTGATCCACTCTGACAAACAGCAAATCTCCTCGTTAGTTTCCCTTATCTCCTTGCTCACTTGTCCCCAGCCTGAGACATGCTGCAATGTCAAAATGATAGCGCCAAATGTCTGAGTATACTTGGAAGAGTTCCCTGCTGCCATTTAATCCGGGAACATCACTGCTGTGAAGAATCCACCACATACTAGACCCATCATGCTCAAAAGCTCAACACATCTCAAGGAAACAGTTCCTAGTTTGTGCCTCAGTTTCCCCATCTTCCATAGGCGCTCTGGACAGTGCTACACACACACACCACACACACACACCTAGGAATGTAGCAATAAGTTTATGCGCAGTGCTCAGAGCTGGGCCTGATACATAGCAACTGGTATCACTTTTGAACTTTTCACTTTATGACAAGGAAGTGGCTACCATTGTCACCCCACTAGTTAAGGAGGACCAGATGTTACAAAGCTCTTCAGATCCTGGAGTTTCTGCAAACTCAAAACCCACTGCTATCCCGGCTAAGCCAGTCTTGCCTGCTCTGCCAAGCCCCTGGCCCTGCACAAAGGGCCACCTGGTTGACCCCAGGTCCTTGTTCACCCCACAAGCCCAATCTCTGCTGAAGGGTTTAATAGATATCACGGGAGACTGAGGCAGGAAGAGTGAGTTTAAGACAAGATGGCTGCCAAGAGTTTGAAGCCAGCCGGGCTACAGACTGAGACTCTGTCCATAAGAGGGGGGGGCGGTGCTCATAGAGAGAGGACTCAGCAGTCAGGATAGAATGCTGCTCTTTCAGAAGACCCGAGTTCAGTTCCTAATGTCCACATTAGGCAGATCTCAACCACCTGTAACTCCAGATCCAGGGGATCTGCTACTCTCCCAGCCTCTGTGAGCATTGGCTCTCTCTCTCTCTCTCTCTCTCTCTCTCTCTCTCTCTCTCTCTCACACACACACACACACACACACACACACACACACACACACACACACAAACTGAAAGAAAAAGAAACAAACACGCTATTGAGAGCTGAGGTCTACAGCTATAGCACTCTGAACGCGCCCAATCTCGTCTGATCTTGGAGGCTAAGCAGGGTCAGGCCTGGTTAGGACTTGGATGGGAGAGCTGGGGGTGTAACTCAGTTGGTAGTTCTGGCCCAGCATGCACAGTTCCTGGCTCAGTTCCCATCATCACATACACATGGCAAGGTAGCATATGGCCGTACTCAGAAGTTCAAATCACTCTTGTATCTACTGAGTTTGAGGCCAACCTGGACAACATGAGATACTGTCTCTAAAAAACAGAAAGAAAGCAGATTCCCACCAACTCCAGACAAGACAATATTGTGTTTCAAGCTGACTGGAAAACACAAACCCAGCCAGGGTCTTACTTTCATCTCAAGCTGGCCCTGAACTCACATCTGTCTGCCTCTGCCTGCAGAGTGCTGGGATTTAAGGTATACAGATTTCCCTTGGGAATTCACACTGGAAAACAGTGTGTAGCTGAGGGTCAGGAGGTAGTTAGCTGATCTGGAGTGTGATGGGAGAGGCTGGAGCAGAGGGAACTCAATAAGCTGGGCCCTGGGAGGACACGGTTCCACGGGGAGGGAAGGAGGCAGAAGAGGGTGCTTCTGGGGCAGGACAGCTCCAAGAAATGACAAAATGCATGGTGTCCACCACTCCCACCCACCATCCTCATCCCGAATGGGATCTGCAACCCTGAGATTAGCATGTCGGGGTTCCTGGATAGACAGCCTCTGCTTCTGTGCCCATGAGCCTCCGTGGGTGCTGTACTTGGCTACCGTGGTTGAGCCACCCACCATCCATCAGGTCTGAGGTTCCGCTGACCGCTCCCATTCACAGCTGCTGGATACTGACCTGTTAAAGGGGCAATTCATAAATTAATAAAGGGTGCGGAGAAGATCAGAAACCCAAGAGCCACCTGCTAACGAGGGCACATTAGACTTGTGTCTCCTCCCTCGTCTGGGCGGCATACTCTCTCCCCATGACTAACTTAGCACAGAGTAAGATAATGACAATTTTGTTGCCTAATTTCTGACTCGTTGTCTTTTTTGACCCTAAAATTTTCCATGCATCATCTTTGAACTTTGAACTTTGTTTGCTTCTTGTGTTTGTATGACACCTGTGTGTGTGTGTGTGTGTGTGTGTGTGTGTGTGTGTCTGTGTGTGTGTGTGTGTGTGTGTGATTCCTTCATCCTAACATACCCCCACCTCACTGAAGCTTATTTTTATTCTAAACTCCTGCTTTCCACTGCTCATCCTTCATTGACTGAGATGAGCTGACAGGTGTATCCTTCCCATCACAATGGAAAGTTAAGTGTGAGAAAGGAGCCTTTGTGTCTCTTGAGTTTATGACTGACTGCCCACAGAGTGAAGAAAAAGATGAGAGGGAGGAGGCGTAGTCATCTCAGGTGAGGACAGAAGCGGGAAGAAACAGCAGCCCAAGTAAACACACTCCACCTGCCAGGGTGGAAGGAGGTGGTGTGCTCAACCACATCCAGCCATGCAGGAAAGGTGAGCACAGATGAGCACGGGTGAGCACGGGTGAGCACGGGTGAGCACGGGTGAGGATGAGCACGGGTGAGGATGAGCACGGGTGAGCACGGGTGAGGATGAGCACGGGTGAGCACGGGTGAGGATGAGCACGGGTGAGGATGAGCACGGGTGAGGATGAGCACGGGTGAGCACGGGTGAGGATGAGCACGGGTGAGCACGGGTGAGCACGGGTGAGCACAGATGAGCACAGGTGAGGATGAGCACGGGTGAGGATGAGCACGGGTGAGGATGAGCACGGGTGAAGATGAGCACGGGTGAGCACGGGTGAGCATGGGTGAGCACAGATGAGCACGGGTGAGCACGTGCGAGCTGAAAGATGGCCCGGTGACCCACAGCTCGGGTTCATACAGCACCAGCATTGAAGGGTGGTTCCGGCTGCATAAGAATGTGCCTCTTGTGGCTGTGCCCAACACAGAGAGGCTATTATCTGTTTCACACCGGGCTGTGAGCGCACAGGAGCCGTGAAAGCTGAGCCACACTGCACCAAGATGCTGAACCCATCTCAAGCGAAGCCCAGTTGCTTCCAGGACTCACTCTGTGGCCTTGGCTGCCCTCAGACTTGTTATGGCAGACCATGCTGGCCTCAAACTCAGAAGCCACCCACCTCTGCCTCCCAAGAGCCGGGATTAAAGTTGTGGGCTACCACACCTGGTGAAGCCTGCTTTCTAAACCCTCTCGACAGGAACATTTCTGAGCTTTTCCTGAGCTGGAGGTATAGCTCAGTGGTAGTGAGTTTACCTGGATTTATCTGATTGGATACCTAGCACCCAAGAGAAAAATTAACAATCTTCTTCTTAAGATAGGGTCTCATACACCTAAGGCTGACCTCAAACTCAGTATGTAGGCAAGGATAACCCTGAACTTCTGATCTTCTTGTCTCCCAAGTGCTGATTCTAAGAGCAACTGTGTCTCTGTGCTAATTCATGCAGTTGAACCCAAGGCATGCTGGGTAAGACCTCTACCAACTGAGCCACATCCCCAGGTCCAGCATACTTCCTTCCTTCCTTCCTTCCTTTCCTCCCTCCCTCCTTCCTCTTTTCCTCCCTCCGTCCCTCCCTCCGTCCCTCCCTCCGTCCCTCCCTCCTTCCCTCCCTCCTTCCCTCCCTCCTTCCCTCCCTCCTTCCCTCCTTCTGTCCCTCCCTCCTTCCCTCCCTCCTTCCCTCCCTCCTTCCCTCCCTCCTTCCCTCCCTCCGTCCCTCCCTCTGTCCCTCCCTCCTTCCCTCCCTCCTTCCCTCCCTCCTTCCCTCCCTCCTTCCCTCCCTCCTTCCCTCCCTCCGTCCCTCCCTCCTTCCCTCCCTCCTTCCCTCCCTCCTTCCCTCCCTCCCTCCTTCCCTCCCTCCGTCCCTCCCTCCTCCCCTCCCTCCCTCCTTCCCTCCCTCTTTCCCTCCCTCCTTCCCTCCCTCCATCCCTCCCTCCTTCCCTCCCTCCATCCCTCCCTCCTTCCCTCCCTCCATCCCTCCCTCCTTCCCTCCCTCCTTCCCTCCTTCCTTCCCTCCCTCCTTCCCTCCCATGTGGAAACAGGGTCATATTATGCAGACCACTGGGCTCTATAAGCAGGCACAGATCCACTCATCTTCCTGGCACGGTGGCATCCAGCTCTCAGGAGATGGAGGCAAGGGACCGGCCTGGTCTATGTGATGAGTTCCAGGACAGCCTGAGCTACACAGTGAGACCCTAACTCAAGAAAACCAAACAAAGAACAGGGCTGTGAAGGTGTCTCGGGGTATAAAAGCACTTACTGGAAAAATATGAGAACATGAGCTTCAATCTCTAGTACCCATAAAAAAAAAACAAAAAAAAAACTGCAAAGCCATATGCACCCCCAGAAACAGGGGAGGGGGTGTCACTGGGGTTTTCTGGCTGCCAGCCAAGCTCCAAGATCTGATGGGGGAGGTCCTTCTGTACGCTGTGAATATATGTTTCTCTTATTTGTTGATCAATAAAGCCGTTTCAGCCAATGGACAGGCAGCACATAGCCAGGCAGGAAGTATAAGTGGAGGGGGGGGGTACCAGACTAAAAGAATGCTGGGGAGGGGAACGCAAAGAGGAGCACCCAGGGAGACGTCTTGTAGCTATCAGGAAGATAGGATGCCTGTCATTCTCCAGTAAGCCAAGACCTTGTGGAGATACATAGATTAATAGCAATAGGTTAATAATTAAGAGAGAGCTAGCGAATAAGAAGCCTTAGCCATTGGCCAAGCAGTTTATAATTAATATAAGCCTGTGTGTGTTCATGTGGGACTAAATGGCTGCAGGACCAGGTGGCGACACAGAAACTTCCATCTACAAAGTTTAGTGAAGATCCCTGGTCTCAAGGGGCAGACTGACAGAGCCAAACACCCGACATCCTCCCTGGGCTTCCAAGTGTGTGTGAGAGTATATACCACAAACACACATCCATGTGATTCACACTCACACGAGCATATACACATTAACTCATGATTCTTTCCTGTGGGTATCAGGAACCCACATCAAAAAGATCTCCCATCCCAAAATGTCTTCTCTACCATTAATTTAGGTATACGGAAATAGGACCCAGCCATGAGTAGCTTTGTCTGACCCACACCCTGTGAACACAAATCCAGCACAGGCCCAGCCCCTGGGATAGGCTGCCATTTGGAACCGGAGGTTGCTGATGGAGCCTGGATCCTGCTGTATTTTTTAGTGAACCTCCCCCTCAGTTTACTTCTGTGTCCCTCTGGCCTCCCCTTCACTGATCAAATGGTCCATTTCAAACCTACAGCGAGTGCTAACCTTTCTCTCCTACCTTGCTTCTCTTGCATCTTGGTACCACTGACACAAACACCCACAAACTCGGGGTTTCAAAGATCAAAGACTGGGGCCATGGCTGGGTCAGGAAAGCACTTGCCTCGAAAGCATGGGGACCTGAGTGTAGACCCCCCCAGAACCCACACAAAGGTTCAGCATGGCTTTGGGCTCTTGTAATTCCAGCAAGATGGGAGATGAGGACAGGTGGACCCTGGAAACTTACTAGGCCAATGATCTAGCTTGCTTGGTGATGCTCTAGGCTAGTAAGGGACTCTTAAATAAAAGGTGGACAACTCCTGGGAAATGATACCAGAAATGGTCCTCTGATCTACACACACACACACACACACACACACACACACACACACACACACACACACAGTGCATACACACACACACGTGCATACACACACATGTTTACCCCCATATACAAGATAAATAGGGACACAGACACATTCTCTAACCCATCAGGAGGTCAAGTCTAGGTGTTAGCTGGACTAGTTCTTAGAGCTTCAAGTAGAAAATACAATGTTTCGCCTCTTGTGGGCTTGGTGCCTCCCCCTTAAATCACTCAGATCTCTGGCCTCTGCCACCCCCACTCCTGCTCCCTCCTGAATCGCCTGCCTCCAGCCGATAAAGGTTGCTAAGGGTTACAAACCACACTGTCCTGATAACCCCAATAATCTCATCCCAGATTCCAACTCGCTCAGAACTGTAAGTTCAAGTCTTGCCTTAGTAGATACCATGTAATCTTTCTCCCTCTAGCCTTACCTGATGCCATCTTGGAGTAGCCATGGCAACTAGAACAGTAAAACACAGTAATAGTGATGGAGTCACTGACACAATTGGAGGGGGGAGGGAAGGGAGGGAGGGGAAGGGAGGGGGAGGGAGGGGAGGGAGGGGAAGGGAGGGGAAGGGAGGGAGGGAGGGGGAGAGGGAGGGAGGGGAAGGGGGAGGGAGGGAGGGGGAGGGAGGGAAGGGGAGGGGGACAGGGAGGGAGGGAAGGGGAGGGGGAGAGGGAGGGAGGGAAGGGGAGGCGGAGAGGGAGGGAAGCGGAGGGGGAAAGGGAGGGAGGGGGAGGGAGGGAGGGGGAGAAGGAGGGAGGGGAAGAGGGAGGGAGGGAAGTTGAGAGGCCCTAGCATGGGATTTCAGCTCTTGCTCCTACTCCCTGCCCCGCCACCCCCAAAGTGATCTTGAGAGAGGCTAGACTGTATAGAAAGTGAAAAGTTAACTGAACAGTTGATTCCATGTGACTTCCAAGATGGAGCAGGACTTTATTTACCATGATGGAGCTGTTTGGGGTCATCCGTGGTCCTGAAAGTGAACACAATAACCCACTGGTTTCACCAAGTCCAACTTGGGGAGATTGTACTTTGGTTTGTCGCTGATGCCCACGCGGGTGAGCACATATTTCATTAAAGTTCCCCGGGGAAAGTTAACACAACAGCAGAAAGCAACCACAGTTTTCAGAGCAATCAGACAAGTACTTAGCCTACCGCAATGATGGCTGGAACCACCATTAAATTAAAGTAGCAGGTGGGAGAGGGGGTGAGGAGAGAGGGGTGATGAGGAGGAAGGGGGTGAGGAGGAGGGAGGGGGTGAGGAGGAGGGAGGGGGTGAGGAGGGAGGGGGTAAGGAGGGAGGGAGGGGTGAGGAGGAGGGAGGGGTGTGGAGGGAGGGAGGGGGTGAGGAGGAGGGAGGGGTGAGGAGGAAGGAGGGGGTGAGGAGGAGGGAGGGGTGAGGAGGAGGGAGGGGTGAGGAGGAGGGAGGGGTGAGGAGGAAGGAGGGGGTGAGGAGGAGGGAGGGGTGAGGAGGAGGGAGGGGGTGAGGAGGAGGGAGGGGTGAGGAGGGAGGGGGTGAGGAGGGAGGGGTGAGGAGGAGGGAGGGGGTGAGGAGGAGGGAGGGGTGAGGAGGAGGGATGGGTGAGGAGGAGGGAAGGGGTGAGGAGGAGGGAGGGGTGAGGAGGGAGGGGTGAGGAGGGAGGGAGGGCTGTGGAGGAGCAAAAGGAACCACAGAGCACACAGTCGCCAGGACTTTGGGGGGGGGAGTTTGAGGCAGGGCTGCTCTGTGTGGCCCTGGCTGTCCTGGAACTCTCTCTGCAGACCAGGCTGGCCGCAGCCTCACAGGGATCCGCCTGCCTCTGCCTCCCCAGTGCTGGGGTTAAAGGCTGCGCCACCAACCTGGCTTTGCCAGGATGACCACTCTGCTGTGCTAGGCAGCTGACTGCACTAGAGCAGCCTTGGAGACCTGGAAGATGGAGGTGGCACCAAGGAGGGGGCTCCACGGCCCAAATGTCATTCTTCCAGGAGGCATCTGTCCCGTTTGCTTCTCTGCTGATCTGATTAACACCAATACCAAAGCAACCTGGAGAGGAGAGAGTTAATTTGGCTTAAGATCCCAATCCATCCTGAAGGACAGAAGGCCAGGCTGGAGCTCAGGGCCGGAACCCAGAGGCAGGAACTGAGCAGAGGAAGGGCACTTCCCGCTTGCATTTTCAACCAGATGGATCAGTGCATAAGGACACTTGTCCTGAGTTTAATCCCCAGAACCCACACGGAACAGGAAAGGAACCAACTCTCACACGCTGTCCTCTGATCGCTACACGTGCGCCCAGACACATGTTCACGCACGCACGCGCACACACACACACACACACACACACACACACAGCGCACACACACACACACACACACACACGTGCGCACGCACACACACACACACACACACACACACACACACACACACACACAAAGGCTTAACATTTTGGATATTAAAAAATTAGATCAAAAATAGAAATATATTCTTGTGAATAAAAAACAAACCAGGATGTATTAGAGTCAAATTTTCCCAAAGACTTAAAAAAAAAAAAAAAAAAAAAACAGACAAAAAGCCATAGGCTAGACAGGGCTGGGTAAACCGCACGCAGCATGAGCCAAACTTGGGCAGCCTGTCCTTTACGTACTGTCTGTGGCTTCGCTGCCTCTGTAGCCGCTGCCTGGCTCAGCAGCGCTGCCCCTAGGCGGGCACACGGGAGCGGGAGCCTGGGAATCCACATGTTTACCAGCATGGCCTTGTCTAGAGAGGCTTTGCCAACCTGTCTTCAGAAACGAATGTATTTTTGATGTGTAAATCTAACAAAGGGCAAAAGGACCTGTAAAGTGAGCTGAGACATCTACAGAATCCAAACCAGTCATGAATGACCAATGATCGGCCACTCCTCCTAGCCCTGCCCTAATTTTCAGCCTCTACTGGTTAGGAACTTTTGGTCCAGCTGCCTGATTCCTCAGCCACCTCCCCGTGCCCGCCTAGCTGACGCATGGTGGCTCACAACCATCTGCAACTCGGGTTCCAGGGGACCCAATGCCTTCTGACCTCACAGGCACTGCACACATGTGGTATGCATACATGCATGCAGACAAGCGCATACACATAAATGCACACATGCATGCAGACAAGCTCACACACACAAATGCACACATGCATGCAGACAAGCGCACACACATAAATGCACACATGCATGCAGACAAGCGCATACACATAAATGCATACATGCATGCAGACAAGCGCATACACATAAATGCATACATGCATGCAGACAAGCGCATACACATAAATGCACACATGCATGCAGTCAAGCGCATACACACAAATGCATACATGCATGCAGACAAGCACACACACATAAATGCACACATGCATGCAGACAAGCGCACACACACAAATGCACACATGCATGCAGACAAGCGCATACACACAAATGCACACATGCATGCAGACAAGCGCACACACATAAATGCACACATGCATGCAGACAAACACATACACACAAATGCACACATGCATGCAGACAAGCGCATACACATAAATGCACACATGCATGCAGACAAGCGCACACACATAAATCCTTTTCAAAGTAAAGGTCTTAGCCAAACGTGTGGATATTCTTTTCTCAACCTCCTGGCTCTGCTCAGATTCCAGCCCCTCCTTCCTCCTGGGTGTGAATACGGCCAGGCTCAGCCCTGCACAGAGGACAGCGGCTTAGGGAAGAACACGCCAGCTGGTGGTCCACTGCCAAAGAGGCAGCCCTGAGGACATAGGTGCAAGTGGCACTATGTGGACTGAACAGGATATATTCATATATATATATGCATGCAATTACAATCAATGAACAAAGAGGTCATGACTTTGAGCACAGAGGCGAGCAGGGAGAGGTATATGGGAGAGTGTGGAGGGCAGGAAGAGAGGCAGAAATGTAATTATATCAATCTTAAACAAAAGAAAACCCATTTTTGGGTAGAGCCTGGTGTGGTGGCACACATTTAATCCCATTAGTGTACATACATATCACCCACCACACAGACAAACATATGCATCAGGTAAACAAATATTTGTTTTATTTTATGGGTCTGTGTGCCATGGTGGGGGTAATGTGCGTCTGTGGAGCCCAGAAGAGCGCTGGAGTTCCAGGTAGCACGGACGCTGGAAACCCAACTTAGGTCCTCTGGAAAACAAGCAATCACTTAACCACTGTCTCTCCAACCCCAGTGAAACAAATCTCAAGTTAGCTGGTCTGGGTGACAGTGTTGGCACACAGGACTGCCCTGCCGGCTGCTGGATAGCCGAGCCAAGAGGGTCAGTTGAGTCCAGGTGTGTGTAGCAAGGACACAGTGAGAGAACGTCTCAGAATAAAGTCAAAAACATAATAAACGTTCACGTGTCGTTGTCACACAAGTCCCGGCTCGAAGGCAGCCCTCCCTGGACTGCCCTCAGCCAAGATCGAGACCAGAATGCTTTTATCAGCGAGGAACCGCTCCTGCCAAATCCAGCTGTGGCCCTGAATCCTGCCATCACACGAATCCAGATCGGGACAGGCCGTATTCAGGACGATAACAAGGCCATTATTCTCCCAACAAATTAAGAACCAAATGGTGAGGAATAAGATAATGAGATTTAGCTAGTTGTTTTTGAGACACGCTCACATGTATCCCAGCTTGGCCTTGATCTGGTTTTCAGGCGTCTAAGCGCTGGGATCTGGGGCGTGCCTCACCACATCTGGTTTGTGTGGTACTAGAGTGATTCACTGAGGTTGTTTCTCCAGGTGACTGAAACTGGGAGCTGTGAGACCAGAGAGAGGGTCCTAGGCCATTTCCCTTTCTTGGTCGAAACCATTGAAAATTAACTAAAGAACACTCTGCCTTGGATTTTGGTTTTTCTCACATAGCTAATGCTCCCCTGAACTATTCAGGAAAACACGCGGAAATCTACTGCTCAACATCGTGCTTCCAAAAAGAAGACAGTATCTGGGGAGCCCAACACTCCTCAGAGCCCTCTGCAGAGACAAAGGGGAGCCTCCCGCCGCCAGATGGCAGGAAGCCACTTCCCCTGAGGCAATGGCTCTGTCCCAAGTATAGACAGCACACTCATGACATCCAGTGGTCAGAAACAGCATGTGCAGAAGAAATGTTTGTGGCTTTGTTTCATGAAAGATCCCGGCTGTGACTATAGACAATCTGTCCCTGGGGGGGTCTGAAGGATGGAGGGAGGAGAGGGCCACAGATCCAGAGGTCTGA
The DNA here is from genome assembly GCA_030556225.1 of Cricetiscus sungorus. Taxonomy (NCBI): domain Eukaryota; kingdom Metazoa; phylum Chordata; class Mammalia; order Rodentia; family Cricetidae; genus Cricetiscus; species Cricetiscus sungorus. The sequence goes on along the minus strand of JANBXA010000311.1, from coordinate 6,094,406 downwards.
CTGATGAGTGGGGAGATATCTAGAAAAGGGTGTTTGGAAATGTAAGAAATTTGCATTCCAGACAATTAGATACCTGTTTATAGGGAAAGCAATAAAAAAAAAATTTGTTTGACTGGGGTTGGGGTGGGGTTAGGACGTGTGCTTAGCATAAAAGGAAGGCCTGGGCTCTCCTCATCCAGCAGCTGCCTGGATCTGTTTTATTGAAGTGAAATTAGTATTGTGTAACAAAACAGTAACCTTTTGTTGTTGTTGTTTTTGATGGTACTGGAGAGAGCTATGGGGGTGGAGATCCAGGCCCTGCCATGGTGTGTCTGTGAAGGCTAGAGGATAACTTTGTGGAGTTATGCCTCTCCTTCCGTCTCTATGTGGGTTCCCGAGGGTAGAACTCCGGTTGTCAGACCTACAAGCCAGTACCTTTACCTGAGGAGACCTCCTGCTTGTTTTTGAGACAGGATCTTGCAATATAACCCAGACTGACTTTGAACTCACTACGTATCACAGACTAGGCTCAAACCCATAATCCTCCTGCCTCAGGTTCCAGAGAGCTGGGATCAGGACATAAGCTACCACGCTAGGCTAGCATTAACCTTCTTAAAGAGTACGGTTCAGAGGCTGAGGGTGGACATGAGTCGGCAGAGCTCTTGCCTGGCATGCCAGAGCCGTGGTACTGCCAGAAATTGTGTGTGATGGGGCACACTTGTAATCCCAACACGGAGAAGGTGCAAGCAAGAGGGTCAGAAGTTCAAAGTCATCCTCAGAAATATGGAAAGTTTGAGGTCAGGCTGGGCTACGACAGATCTTGTCTCAAATAAACAAGAGTAGAGCTCAGAGGGGATTGTAGGTGGCCTCAAACCCTGCCCTCGGCTGCAGACAAGTGGGCCTCCTGCTCCCACCTCAGCTCCCCTCCATTCCTCCCTCCCTCCCTCCCTCCCTCCCTCCCTCCCTCCCTCCCTCCCTCCCTCCCTCCCTTCATTCCTCGCAGACCCTCTGTCCTACCGTTTGTTTCAGAAATCGCTCAAGTGTTAGCTCCCACTCTGCTCTGGGGAACCCAAGGTAAGAAAATAACTCTGGGCCCTGGGGCGATGGCTCCCAGTTTGCCAGCAGTGGCTGCTCTGGCAGAGGACCCCGGGTTGGTTCCCAGCACCCACATGGTGGTCACAACCATCGATGACTCCAGTTCCAGGGGTCCGGGTGCCTCTTCTGACTCCCATAAACACCATAAACACTGAATACCTATAGCACACATACATACATACATACATACATACATACATACATACATACATACACTGAATACCTATAGCACACATACATACATACATACATACATACATACATACATACACTGAATACCTATAGCACACATACATACATACATACATACACTGAATACCTATAGCACACATACATACATACATACATACATACATACATACATACACTGAATACCTATAGCACACATACATACATACATACATACATACATACACTGAATACCTATAGCACACATACATACATACATACATACATACACTGAATACCTATAGCACACATACATACATACATACATACATACATACACTGAATACCTATAGCACACATACATACATACATACATACATACACTGAATACCTATAGCACACATACATACATACATACATACATACATACATACACTGAATACCTATAGCACACATACATACATACATACATACATACATACATACATACATACACTGAATACCTATAGCACACATACATACATACATACATACATACATACATACATAAATACCTATAGCACACATACATACATACATACATACATACATACATACATACACTGAATACCTATAGCACACATACATACATACATACATACATACATACATACACTGAATACCTATAGCACACATACATACAAGCAGGCACTCACACATACACAAAAGATAAAAATGGACAATGTTTTTTTTTAAAGAAACATGTCATTGACTGGGCATGGTGGGCCACAGCTTTAATCCCAGCACTCAGCAAACAGGTGGACCTCTGTGAGTTCCAGGCCAGCTAAGATGACATAATGAAACCCTAGCTTGTAGAAGGAGGAAAAGAAGAAGAATCTGGAAGTGTTTTATGACACGAAGTGTAACCTGGTGTTGGGAGCACAGCACTGAAGGTCCTTGCGCCCACAGATCTCCAGAGAAACTAGGAACACTAAGCACACAGGATCGTCTTTCCAGTGGGAAGGATGACAATGCCAGTTCTTCCCTCCAGAAAGCTGAGAACTGGACGTGATTAACGGGCGATCTGTGTCACCTGTGGGCCAGGCCGTATCAAGCTCCTACAACCAGGACCCAAGGTGGCTAGTATCTAAATGATCCTTACAGCCAGAGGCTCCCCCAAGCTCCCACAACCAGAACCAGAGGTGGCTAATAGTGCAAATAACCTCCATGCTATCTGTATGACCTGAGACCAGGCTAGACCCTTAGGCCTTTAAGCTAATACAGGAAGCCTGTCTCTAGCACCCATCTTCTTGGAGGGCACGACATTACCCTGAGTTGAGTTTCAACATAATTACACTTCCTTGTACAATCCCCATTTCACAAGGAAACTTTTTCCAAGCTATACCGGGTTTAAATGCATTGGGAATAAATCACCTGTCATTAGAGCCCCTGAAACCTGATCTGGGTTGGCAGAGTCAATCTGACCACATTTTCATTCTTGTCTCTTCATGGGGTTTGTTTCCCTGTATGATGCCTGCAGGGACCCCCAGCCTGGAACAGGGCACGGCCCCACAGTCACAGTTCACGGCCCCACAGTCACAGTTCACTGGCTCTGCATGTGTTTTATGCATGGAACCAACACTGGCAGCCTTTGTCTGGCTTCTTACACTCACCATGGTTTGGGAGCACATCTGCATTCTACCACGTGTCCACACTTCACCGTTTCAGGACGGGGTAATGTGCTATGATATATGTTATCCACCTATAAAATGACAATGTAGATCGTAATTGGCTTCATTTCCATGTCTAGAAGTGGGTGAAGCTTCATTCCATAACTATAGAATCCAGTGTTCTGAGAGAGGGCTGCCTTCAGAGACAGGTAAGTGCTGAGCAAAGCAGAGCAGGGGCCAGAGAGGTGCTCGGTGGGTACCTGACGCCAAACCAAGCATCGTTAGTTCCATCCCCAAGACCCATGTGGTGATAGGAGAGAAACAAGTCCCTGAAGTTGTTCTCTGACCCCAGCCTGAGTACCCAAAGCACACGGGACAGCACACAGCACACACGGATACACAAAGTAAATAACCCAGGACAGAACGTGGGCTGATGGCTCCAAAATGCTTCCCTTGTTAGGCAGGGTCAGCAAGACATGGGGAGAAACCACAGCGGATGGATTAACAGGGGTTGCTCTAGGTCGTTTTTTTGCGAACGGATTAAGGCAGGAGGAACTTAGCCCAACTGAAGCTGTTCCGTTCGGGGAAATTGGACTGTGATCTCTTTAATCCTGATTTCTTTGCTAAGACAAAGAGTCCATTTTCCTTGGTGATGTGGCACTGGAGTGTTACTCCATGTTTTAGCCTGGCCTGTCGGGGCCCTGTAGAAGAGTTTAGTGTAAAAAAACGGGATCTTGCAGTTCTAATGAACAGGCTGAGCCACGCCTGGAGGTGTGCACCAGCAGCCCTGCCCTCGGGGAGAGCCAAGGAGAACCACTTGATTCAGGAGCTGGAAGCCAGCCTGAGCAGCACAGGACTCTATCTGTGGGCTGGGAAAGTAACAGTATATAGCATGGTTCTGCTTAAACTCATTTGTCTATAATTTCCATCTTTTGTTATTGGCAACATGGCGTTAGGAAAATTTGTGTAATTACTTATTCATATCTTTAAAACTTTTTCTATTACATTTTTTTAAAATGTGTGCCTGTAGTAGGATATCCTGTAGCAACTCCTGTAGCTTTGGGCGTGGTCACAGGTTCCACATGATTGAGAGTTGGGTTGGGTCTGGGGTCTCTTGGTTCCAGTTGCAGAGAGAATCCTGGGTGGATCCTTGGAACAGGAACTTGCGGCTGTCATCTGTCTCTTGTGTAAGTGCCTTCTCCCTGAATAAAATGATATAAACCTATATTGAGCCTAGTCCAGAGAATCCCGATCCACTGGTCCACGTGTGCCACATGTATGCACACATGCGGAGGTCAGAAGACACACTGAGGGAGTCGGTTCTCTCCTTCCATGGTGTGAGTAGCAGGGATTAACTCAGGTCCTCAGGCTGGACCGCAGGTGCCGTTATCGGAGGCAGCCAGCCCACCAGCCTGTTTGTGCCGGTTAGGATGGCTATTGTCTTTTCTTTGGGCTACATGCCTACAAAAGGAATTCTGTGTTTAACTTTTCCCACAAACCATTGATAGATTTTCTTTTTCAGGAGGCCTCACTATGTAGATTAGGTTGGTCTCAAACTCACAGAAATCCACCTGCCTCTGTCTCCTCTGCAGGAATCAAAGGTGTGTGTTACCACAAATTACCCACCGATAGATTTTGTTGTTTTTAATTGTTTGCAGGGTTTTGTAGCGGGTTTTCTTTTGGTTCCCAACCTGCTCCCAAATCATAACACGGAGACTTACTAATAGTTATGAGTGCTCGGCCTTGTCTTATGCTTGTTCCACTAGGTCTTATAACTTAACCTGCTTCTTTCAGCTACGTTTTACCTCTGGGCTTTTTATCTTTCTTTCAACGCCGCTCCGTGTATTGCTGGCTGGAGTCTGCCTGGCTGGCTGGGATGCCCCTCTCTTTCTCCCTTATTCTTTCCTCTCTCATTCTCTCTGCCTGCCAACCTCACCTACCCCTCCTCTGACTTGGCCGTTCAGCTTTTTTTAGACCAATCATGAGGTGCCTTAGGCAGGCAAGACGAAACAGCAACACATCTTTACATAATTAAACAAATGCACCACACCTTCACGCGGTGGAAGCAATATTCTGCTATATAAACAAATGTAAAACATCTTTGCATGGTTAAAGTAATATTCTATGACAGGGTTTCTCTGTGTAACAGCTCTAACTGTCCTGGAACTTGCTTTGTGGACCAGGCTGGCCTAGAACTCACAAATCTGCCTGCCTCTGCCTCCCCAGCACCTACATGGTGGCTCACAATTTTGTGTAACTCTAATTCCTGGGGGTCCAACACCCCCTTTAACCTCCACGAGCATCATGTGCACGTGTTGCACTTCCAAGCAGGCAAAATGCTCATACACATAAGTAAATTTTTAAAAACTTAAAAAAAAAAATGACCCTGGTGACAATTCTTTCATGGAAGGAGAGATGGAGATCTTACGGCCTCACCTGAGAGTCCAGCCACTCCAACCCCCTCCACACGCCCCTCAGCCATGTGTAATTCTGTCCACCTGTGCGTGCTTTTATGCTCTCGGGAGGTGATGGGCGGTTAACTGAAGACTCCATCTGTGCAGTTATGGGGACGTTTCCAACCATGCTGGAGTACACTCCAGTGACGTGGCTGTTTGGGGTTCAACCACGCTCCGTAAGTAACCGGCCACCCACGTTCTGTAAAGATAACCTTGAAATTCTCATTTTTCCGCCTCTATCTTTCGGATGTCGGGAAATCCTGATCGGTGCGGTGCTGGGGACCGAATGTGGGGACTCTCTGGATGGCAGGCAAGCTTCCCCACCCCCACCCCCCGATCCCCCACCCCCCGCCCCCGCTGAACGACACGTCCACTCTAGCTTTTTTGTTTGTTTGTTTGTTGATACTGAGTCACTATGTAGCACAAGCTGACCTCAATCTCTCTCTTTTTTCTTATCGGAGCAGTTCTCTCATGCATGTGTGTCTGACTGGTCAGTTATGCAAATGAATGCAGAGGCGGAGAAGTTAAAAGACCCATTGAGAGGAAGTTAATTCGCCTGAAGATTCCCATTGACATTTGCTTAGCCTGAGTGACAGCTCGGCAAAAGAACAGCTTGTCCCAAATCTTTGGAATGGCCTCCACCATGACATTATGCTTGAAGCTTGCCTCTAGCCTAAGAGGAAACTGGAGGTGACTGGATTAATTAAGATGAAGAAAGCGCCTTCCAAACAAACATTTCTCCAGTGTCTCTCTATTTAAACCTTCCAGGTCACTAACTGGCCATGTTGTCTTTAAAAGGAAAACAAAATGAGGGGAAATATTGGGTGCAGCACACAGCAAACACCCCAGCTTTGACATCCATAGAGAGGGGCCACTTGGCATAAATGAATGTTCTAGAAAACGTGAACTGACTCCCAGAAGCTCCCATTATAAAAACATTTAAGTTTCAGACCAAGCTCCCTTTCCCCCTCCCCAACCAACACAGGGTCTCATTATGTAGCTGTGGCTGTCCTACAGAGGGAGCTGTGTAGACCAGGCTGGCCTTGAACTCACAGAGATCCTCCTGCCTCTGCTGGGACTGTGAGTGCTAAAACCCCTGGTTTCAGAAAAGGCTTTCTAAAACAGAGTGTGTAGTGTGTGTGTGTGTGTGTGTGTGTGAGAGAGAGAGAGAGAGAGAGACGAGAGACAGAGACAGAGACAGAGACAGAGACAGACAGACACAGAGAGAGATGTGTAGACCAAAGGTCAATGTTGGGTGTCTTCCTCCATCTCTCCCACCTTAGTTTTTGAAGGTTTCTCACTGAACCTAGAGCTGGCCGGTTTGACTAGACAGGCTGGCTAGAAAGCCCTGGATGGCTCGCTATCGCCACACCCTGGGCCCTCGGGTTATGGTATCACACCCAGCACTTTTCCTTGGCTAGGGCCTCTGGCCTCAGGCCCTCATGCTGCATGGGAAGCACTCTACCCTCCCCAGCCCTCCAGCCTCCTGAGCAGAGGAAATGACGAGGAAGGGATCTGCCACTGCCTGCAAAGCCTAGAAAAACTGCAGTCTGACTTTCACTGGGTCCAATCCCCAGAGGCAGTCAGCTGTCCCTAATGGGGAACGCAGAGCCCTGGGGTGGTTGCAGTTTGAAAGACTAGGTGAGAACCCACTCTCATTGCCTGGTGGCTTTTTAATTAGCACCATGAAAGCTGAGAATAGTTTTCCAGTGATGAAATGAGCGGCGTTCAAGACCAACGTGCCAGCACAGTTAGGCTAGCACACCCCGGCTCTGTGTGAGCCAGAGTAAGCACCCAGTGAGCCCCAGCGTGATTAGTTTAACTTATTGTTAAAAGATTTTATTTGTTTTTATGTGCATTGGTGTTTTGCCTGCATGTGTGTCTGTGTGAGGGGGTTAGAGCCCCTGGAACTGGAGTTAGAGACAGCTGTGAGCTGCCATATGGGTGCTGGGAATTGAACCCTCTAGAGGAGGAAATTTGAATACTGGAGCAGAGCAGCTACTGCTCCTAACCACCTGGCCATTTCTCCTCTTGGGGGCGGGGCAGGCTCTTGCAGCTCAGGCTCGCCTCAGAGCCGCTATAGAACTGAGGATGAGTGTGAGCTTCTGATCCCCCTGCCTCCCCCCCCACACCCATCACAGGTGTGCACAGCCACGCGTGGTTTAAGTGGTTCTGGGATTAAACCCAGGGCTTTGTGCGCACCGGTCAAGCATTTTCCTAACTGAGCTACATCCCCAGGTCCCAGACTATGTAAGAAAGAAAGAGAAGAAGGAAGGAAGGAAAGGAAGAAGCAGGTTGCCACATGCCTGCAATTCCAGAACTTTGGAGGCTGAGGCAGGAGGACCAGGAATTCAATCCTTGGCTAAATATAGTCTTTTATATTTAATTGATATTAAAAATGTTCCTGAGCCAGGTTGTGGTCGTGCACGCCTTTAAGGCCAGCACTCAGGAGGCAAAGGTAGAAGGATCTCTGTGAGTTCGAGGTCAGCCTGGTCTACAGCAAAACCCTGTCTCAAAAAACAACAACAAAAATGTTACTGAGAAGGACTGGGGATGTGATGGGAGATGTCTTTCTGTAAATATGTTTCTCTTATTGGTTAATAAATAAAGCACCGTTGGCCAATAGGAAAGCAAGATAGGCGGGACTAGGAGACAAGGAGGATTCTGGAAGTAGTAGGGAGGAGTCAGCATGGAGAGACTGGAGTGCACAGGATGCCAGCTCCTCTCTCCGGTAAGATGAGACCAGGTGGAAATACTTAGATTAATAGAAATGGGTTCATATTTAAGACAGAGCTAGCCGACAAGAAACTAGTAATTGGCCAACAGCATAATATCAAATACAGAGTCTCTGTGTTCATGGGGCTGGCGTGGCGGTGGGAGCAGACTGGTGGGGAAAACCTTACTCCTAACAGGGATGTAGCTCGGTGGCAGAGTACTTGTCCAACATATGTGAGAAGGCCTTGGGCTCCATGTACAGCTTTAAAAACACATTTTTTTTTTTTATTTTGAGGTGGCTGGGGAGATTAAGAGCACTTGCTATTCTTGCAGAAAATCTGGGTTCAATTCCTACAACCATATGGTTGTAGGTGATGGCCTCACAACCATCTATAACTCCATTTCCAGGGAATATGGCGCCCTCTTCTGGCCTCTGCAGGCACCAGGCATGCAAGTGACACATAGATACATGTGTGCAAGCAAAATACCCAGACATGTAAAAGTAAATTAAGAATTATTTTAAAGTGTGTTTTGTTTGAGGCAGAGTCTCACTGTGTAGCCCTGGCTGTCCTGAAACTCACTCTGCAAACCAGCCTGGCCTCGAACTCACAGAGTTCTAACTCTGCCTCTGCTCACTGAGTGCTGGATTAAAGGAGTATACTATCACTGCCTGGCTTTAAATTGTTTTGGTTTTTTTTTATTTATTATGAATTTAGTGTTCTATCTGCATGTATCCCTGCAGGCCAGAAAAGGAACCACATCTCTTTACAGATGGTTGTGAGTCACCATGTGGGTACTGGGAATTGAACTCAGGACCTCTAGAAGAGCAGCCAGTGCTCTTAACCTCTGAGCCATCTCTCCAGCCCTTAAATCGTTTTTTAGTATTTATTTTATGTGTATGGGTGTTTTGCCTGCATGTATGTGTGTCTATGCACCACATGCTTTAGTGACCACAGAAACCAGAAGAAAGGGTCAGATCCCCAGAAGGGGAGTGATGGACAGTCAAGAGTTGCCATGTAGGTGCTGGGATTGAATCTGGGTCTTAATACAAGAGCAGCCAGTGCTCTCAACCACTGTGACGCCCTGAAAGAAAGGATGGGTGTTTTGGACCCATCTTACAGATGAACGAAGTAAGGGCCAGAGGTATCAGCCTTCTCAAGCAGCACAGAGGTAGCAGTTCCAGAGCCCCAGATCCCCTGCTTGGCGGTGGCCGTCCCTCCTCCACATACCGAAAGCTCATGGCTGTCCTTTCACTGGGAGCTGCCTGGCCCAAGGCAGCCCCAACTGATCCCTACTGACGCCTGGATTCAAGGATCAGCCTTGTGCAGTTTAGAATCAGTGTCCCTGCAGGCCCAGCCTGCTGCCTCAGTTTCTCCTTCTGTCAGCCCTGCCTTCACTGCTGGCTTGAGTGTCTCTCCTAAGGGACATGATACTCACAGGGACCCAGGGCAGCAAACCTCCCACACCCTTGCCTGTAGACTCCTCCCCCACAGGCAGGGAGTGGCTGCGATGGATCTGCTAGGTCACAGAGAGGAGCAAAACCTGGGCAGACGTTTCCCACGTGGACAGCGTACTCATTCCACATGCTAGCCACAGGCCAAGTGGCCTCTGGCCTGCTGACTATGGAGCCTTTAGAAGCTGGGGAGGGGATACGCTCTCTCTCTGTCTCTCTGTCTCTCTCTCTGTCTCACACACACACACACACACACACATCAGTAAGAGTAACATTGCCATGACATTTGAGGAGACCCTAAGTAATGAGATGTTTTTGTTTGTTTGTTTGTTGTTTGTTTGTTTGTCTCATCCCAGAATCTCCCTATGTAGTTTGGCCCCAATCAAACTCGCCACCCTCCTGCATCATTTGCACCAGTGTGGGATTGCCGGCCTGCACCATCAAGGCCCATTGAAAAGGACAAGGATCTTCCAGAAACCTTAGTCATCTGGGACTTTGGGACACTTTCAATTAACCCAATCTTGGCAACTGGACACAAAGTCTTCAAGCTACCTCCCTGTGCCCAGGTGTCCTGGATCCACTCGGGTCCCTGGGCTGCCACTGTCAGCCTCTGAAAGCAGGAGCTGGGCTTAAGCTGATCCCTTAAGCCCAGTCCATACAGCTGCCTGGCAACCTCATGGTTAATAACTAAAAACTCCTCACTAAGCCTGACCTCTGTCCTGTACAGCCTGTGGCCGCCTGACCTTTGGCTCCCAGGGCCTTCTGGGTAAATTCTGTACAGCTCTTTCTGAACAGTCAGAGGAGCTTTGGGAACATGCCTTGTCCCCAGAGCCAAGGAACAAATCCTAACTTGACAAACCCTTTCCAATAAAAGGGGGCCCTCCCCAAATCCCTTTGGCGCCCCTTAGACTGCAATTCAGAATCTTTGGGAGAAGAGGGAGCAAGGCCGGAAACCCAGGTGGGCCTCACCCCTGGCCGCTCTGATCTTTCTCTCCTCAAAGTTCCCAACTCAAAGCTGCCCCGGGAATTGAACGTTCCTCCTTGCTCTTCCAAATGCACCATTTAACTATTTTATTAAGAAGAGGATTTGTTTGCCAAATGCATTTTTATGTACTTACGTGTATGATGCCTAGTACCTACACAGCAGCCAGAAGGGGGCATCAGACCCCCCTGGAGATTGAGCTGTGTCCTCTGGAAGGGCAGCTGGTGCTCTTATCTAGGCAGCCAGCCCTCCAGCCCTCACACCCGTTTTATTATTCCTGATTCTGGTCACAGGGCAGTCTGTGTAGATGCCAGAAATCACACAGTTCAGGGATGTCTGCTGTCAATAGCAGCGAAAACAGTACTAATCACAAATGCTCTGCAGATGGTGGTGAGCCATTGTGTGGGTGCTGGGAAGTGAACCCAGGGCCTCCACAGGAGGAGTCCGTGCTCTTAGCCACTGAGCCACCGCGCCAGCCCTGACTTATTTCCAGTGGGTGTGCCATGTGTGGGCATGCCGGTGAGATCAGAGGCATCAGACATCTCTGCAGCTGGAGCTATAAGCAGTAGGGGGAGCCACTCAGTATGGGGCTGAGAACCGAGCCTGGATTCTCTGCCAGAGCAGTGTGCACTCTTAACTGCTGAGCCATTTCTTCAGCCCTGAAAGCATCGCAACTTACGCATCAAACACTTCTACAAACGTTTGTTTTTCAGTACCGGGAGTTACACGCATGGAAGGCTTTCGGGTGGAGCCTAGGCCATTGTCTATGCGAGGGAGTCTTAGCACCCAGCTAAGTGCCTCACTCCCTTGTCTGTGGTTTTGTTTTTGAGATAAGGTCTTGCTGTATAGTGTAGGGTGGTCTCAAGCTCACCTTCCTCCTGCCTTGGGCTCCAGAGTACTGAGGTTTGCAGGAGCTTACTATCACGCCAGACAGCTTTGTAAATTATGTTTGTTTGTCTGAAACAGGGTTTCTCTGCGCAACAGCCCTGGCTGTCCTGGAATTCACTCTGTAGCTCTGTAGACCAGGCTGGCCTCGAACTCACAGAAATCTGCCTGCCTCTGCCTCCTGAGTGCTAGGATCAAAGGCGCGCGCCACCACCGCCAGGCTAGACTTCACTACGGTCTCAGCTTTATCTTTCCAGCAGGTTGTGTTGATGAGATCTGGGGAGACCGCTACTATTTCATTCGAATAGGGAATAAATTTGACTGATTGGTCTGCTCTGTCGGGGCCTTCGTGAGCTTTTCAGACAAAGTGAGCAAGTTACGCCTCCTTGTGATTGAAGCTGAGGCTAAAGTCACAGAGTAGCCGCCCTGATCCCGGTGACCACAAGGGGGCGGCCGAGGCTTTGGGTCCTCACGTGGAGGTCAGAGGTTGATATGGGTGTGGTCCTCTTGCTCTCTACCTTCATTTTCTTTGTGAAACTTTATTCCATTTAGTTTAGTGTGTGTGTGTGTGTGTGTGTGTGTGTGTGTGTGTGGGTGGGTGGGTGGGTGGGTGGGTGGGTGGAGAGAGAGAGAGAGAGAGAGAGAGAGAGAGAGAGAGAGAGAGAGAGAGGCATGTCTCTGCATGTGAAGGTCAGAGGAGACTGTGGGGTGGGTTTCCCCCTCTACCTTTGCATAGGTTCAGGGTCTGAGAGCATCTTCGGGCTTACAAGCAAGAGCTTCATGCACTGAGTCTTGTCCCTGACCCATCCACCTATGTTTCCTGAGCCAGACTCTCCTTCTGAACCCGGGTCTTGCCATTTGGGCTTGCCTGGCTGGCCGGTGGGTCCCCAGAACCTGCCTGGCTCACCAGCACCCCGACCTTCATGCCACCAGTGCTGGGGTAACACAATGCCCCCTTATTTTCTTTGACATGGCCTCACGTATCCCAGATGGCATCACATTCCCTATGTAGCCAAGAACGACCGGGAACTTGTGTTCCTCTGGAGTGCTGGGCTCACAGGTGTGCACCGCCACATCTGTTTATGGGATGCGGGATACTGAACCCAGAGCGTCAAGCAGACTGGGCAGGCACCCTTCCAACCCAGATGCAAACCCAGCGTTTGCCACTTACTCTTTTCTGATAATGGCCAGTTCTTTCTAGAGTAAGGCAATATCCCATTATGTTTTTAATTTAAATTCCCTTTGCGATGAGTGATGTGAAACTCTTTTTCTTCTACTTTGCATTGTAAGCTGAACTAGACCCTCTCCTAAGTTGCTTTTGGTCATGGTAGTTTTTTGGTTTTTGGTTTTTTTTTTTTCCCACAGCAAGAAGATCCCTAAGATAAGAGCCTAATTCCATTCTTCTACAGGTGAATATCCAATTGATCAGCACCATTTGTTAAACAGACCTTTTTTTTTTTTTTTCTGCATGTTCTGCACACATTTGTCAAAACTCAGTCTGTGGGACAGGGATGCTTGGTAGAGTGCTCACCTAACATGCCTGAAGTCATGGGCTCCCTCCCCAGCACTGAATAAACTGGTAGCACGTGCCTTTATGCCCAGTGGAGGCAGGAGGATCAGGAGTTCAAGGTCATCAGTGGTGATATATTGCTTATGTCCTAATAAAGCCACTGGTGATCAAAATGCAAAGCTAGTCACAGCCTTAGAGCCAGGCAGCAGTGATAAACACCTTTAATCCCAGCAGCCACACTAGCTAGAGGCCAGGTGGTGGTGGCACACACCTTTAATCCCAGGACTCAGGAGGCAGAGGCAGATGGAGCTCTGTGAGTCCAAGACCACCCTGGGCTTCACCAGAGTGAATCAGTCTAAAAGAGGACAGAGTTCACGCCTTCAATCTCAGCGCTAGGGAGGTGTAAAAGGAAGAAGCAGAGGGTCCAGTTTCCCGACAGGGAGAGCATTGCACTGAGGATTTGTGGAGGCAGGGTCACCCACTTCAACCTAGGTAAGAGATGGTGGCCGGCTGCTTTGCTTCTCTGATCTTCAGCTTGAACCCCAATACCTGTCACTGTTTTTTTTTTTTATTATTATTCTTATTGTGTTACAGTCATTCTCAATCACATAAAAGAGTTCAAAGCCAGCCTGGGCTACATGACCCTGTCTCAAAAAGTCAAAAAGAAAGGAATGAGAATAACCCTTGTTACTGGCATCGCCGTTCCTCCAGAGGACACACGCCCAGTTCCCAGCACTACACTGGGCGGGTCACAACTGCTTACAACCCTAAGTCCAAGGGATTCGGCACTCTCTTTTGGCCTCTGTAGGCACCCGTACTCAGGCATATGGACCCACGGGGATATATAATTTAAAAAAATAAAAATAAACTTTAGGTGAGGTACACACCTTTGATTCCAACACAAGGGAGGCAGAGGCAAGCCATCTCCGAGTATAAGACCAGCCTTGTCTACAGAGTTCCAGGACAGCCAGGCCTACCCAGAGAAATTTTGTCTCAAATAAAAAAAAAAGGGGGTGGGGCAGCTGGAGAGATGGCTCAGGTTAAGAGTACTGCCTGCTCTTCCAGAGGCCCTGAGTTCAATTCCCAGCAACCACATGGTGACTCACAACCATCTGTAATGAGATCTGGTGTCCTCTTCTGGCCTGCAGGCATACATGCAGGCAGAATACTATAAACATAATAAATAAATAGATCTTTTAAAAAAATGACGGCGGGGAGAGACACAGCATCAACTTTGGGCTCCCTCACACATGAACATCCCTGTGCACACACACAGCCACAGGGGAAAAAATACAAAAAATAAGCATGGTGGAGAGGGGGGTAGAGGAAAGCTCTTGATGTCAACCTCTGACCCCACAAATGAACACACAGGCACATAACCTACACACTCAGGTTTAGAGACTACATACACACGCACACACACCACACACACACACACACACACACACACACACACACACAGGCTCGTGCACACGCACATACACTACGCGCACACACAGACACACATACACATGCACGCACACAGAGACACACACGTGTGCGCACCCCCACACATGCATGCACACCCAGACACACACGCACGCACATACACACGCACACACTGAGTGTACATGAGACTTCTTTTCTGTTTCAGGTAGTTCTGCTTGCACGTTCCCCACTGATGCTGGCTGATGGCTTTGCTCTACATTCACAGGGCAGGAAGTAAGGCTGCCTGCTGAGGGAGAGAATTCTTCTCTGCCTTCTCTGAGATGCTGAGCAAGACTTCTGACCATGTGTCTCTGAGGACCAGAAGCCAAGAGTGTTCTGCTAAAGAAAGGACTGTGCAACTAAGACAGCTGTCACTTCCTGTTTCTAGCACCTTCCCCATGAAACAGGGAGGAGCCAGAGTTCTGCACTTCCCAGAGCCAGGCTCTTGAGCCTCCCGCTGGAGGGGGACAACTATGGTGACCTTGGAGGAATAGGAGCATCTCATGGCACCAGCTAAACAGTCTCTGTGACACAGATAAGCAAAGATGAAAAGATGCAGGGTGCCCTTTGAAGTTCTGGTTCCTAGTTTTGGAGGACCCAGGCCCCTTCAAGAATTGCAAGGAAGAGAGCCAGAAAAGAGGCTGACACTCCCACGGGTGTGCATTTGTGACGATGCCCGGCTTCTGCTAGCTTGACTGTGGCGTCCTGCCCAGATTAGCAAACTGTGCTTTGGGCATGGGTTCCGAGACTGGTCCCGCAGCAACACCCACACATTCAGCATCCTTGTTGTGGCCCTGCATGTCAGTGGGAGAATTTGGGAACAACCTAAATGTCCATCATCTGGACAGTAATAAAACTGGGTGTGGTATTCACACTGTATTGCTCAGCCCAGCCCTTGGGAAGAGCACAGAAACTCAAACAAGGTGACACCTGTTTGTAGTTCCAGCTCATGGGGAAACTGAGGCCAGGGGGATTGCCATGAATTCTAGGCCAGTCTGGATTATATAGTTGAGGCCTTGTCTCAACATAATAACAACAACAACAACAGCAATTGGGGCCAAGAATGATAGCAAATACCTTTAATGCCAGCACTCAGAAAGCAGAGACAGGCAAGATCTCCATGAGTTAAAAGCCAGGCTAGTCTAAATAGCCATCCAGGAATACACACTGAGACCCTGTGTATTTTTATCTCAAAAATAAAATAAAGTAAAATAAAATACTGTTGAGACAGAGAACTGTGTAGCCCAGACTGTCCTCAAACTTGCTATATAACTGAGGCTAGCCTTGGATTCCTTATCCTTCTGTCTCCACTCCCAACAGCTGTTGCTATAGGTGTGTGCCACCGTACCCAATCATAAATAAAAGTTTTAAATTTGGAAGTTAAAAATAAATGAAACTGATTTGCCACAGGTGGGCACAGTGTGCCAGTGAATGCAGATACAGTGTGCCAGTGAATGCAGATAGAGTCAACTCAGAACCAGGAGCCCTGCAGGGCTGTGTGGGCTCAGGACATGCATACTAGCATGAATGAGGTCCTGTCTGATGCCTACCCCCACACAGAGCACAAGGAAGCCTTGAAGTGTAAGGGCCTCCCTACAAGGGGGGTCTGTGGGCCTGACAGTAGGGGAAGAGCTGCTGTCTGCAGTGAGGGAACCCAGGAGCCATTAGATTTGACACAGAAGGACCTTGGCAGTGACAGCATAGCCACCTCCTGCCAGGAGTCTATGAATATCCCTGGGAGAGTGTCCAAACAGGGCAGACTTTGAATTGGAAGGGAACAGAAGCCTCTCTGTCTTTGCTGGACTCCTGAGTGCAACTATGATTGTACTAAACAGAGCAAGAGCTGGGAGCCCGGGAACGTAATTCTCAGCCTCCCCTCCCCTCTGAGATTTCACAAGGGATTTCTTTTAAATTTATTTTTATTTTAGGTGCTCTGGTGTTTTGCCTGCATGTATGCTTATGTGAGAGTGTCCGAGCCCCTAGAACTGGAGTTACAGACAATTGCGAGCTGTTATATGAGTGTTGTGGACTGAACCAGGATCCTCCGGAAGAGCAGCTCCTAACTGCTGAAAAATCTCAAAAGAGTGAGTCAGTGGTGATGCATGCCTTTAATCCCAGACCTGGGAGGCAGAAGCAGATGGATCTCTAGGAGTTTAAGGCCAAGCAGGGCCAGAGTGAGACCTTGTCTAAAATAATAAAAACAGGAGCGGGAGAGACGGCTCAGCGGTTAAGCACACTGGCTGCTCTTCCAGAGGACCAGAGTTTTCAGCACTCCCCGGGCAGCTCACACCCTTCTGTAAGTCCAGGTCCAGGGGAGAACAGTAAGTATCTTCCCCTGGACTCCATGGCAGCTGGGATGCAAGTGATACAGGCAAACAGCCATGCATACAAACTTTCAAGTGACAATAACCTAAATTTCAATTTGCTTGAAGTGTAGGCAAATAAGAATATAGATACAGATACACTACAAAACTCTTCGATCGTAATTGTAGCATCAGAGGCCAAATTCCCAGACGGTCTATGAGAAACCCCAGTGACAGCTCCCAGAAACAAGATCTGCATTCAGAAATGGCTTGTTCTATTTTCCTCTTCCCTGACCTGCTCTGAGCCTGGGCTGGGAGCATCTTTCTCTTTTAAGCTTTATCCTCAAGCAGGAGCCATAAATGATTATTAATACCCATTCCCTGCACCACAGTGTAATCCTACCTTGTTTTTTGAGGCAGAGTCTCTCACTAGGACCTGGAGCTAACTGATTTGTCTAGGCTGGCTAGCTGGCCAGCAAGTCCTAGGGATTCTCCTGTCTTAGGCTCCCCAGCATGGGATAACAATATGCCCCCATACCCGGCTTGTTTTGTTTTGTTTTGTTGAGACAGGATTTTTCTGTGTAGCCTTGGCTGTCCTAGAACTCACTTTATAGACCAGGCTAGCCTTGAACTCACAGAGATCCACATGCCTGTACCTCCAGCTTGCTGGGATTAAAGATGTGTGCCAACACTGCCACCACCGATGCCGCCACCTGGCATACCATGTGGAGGAGGGGTCAGCTGGCCGGGTCAGTTCTCTCCTTCCACTATGTGGGTCTCAGGGATGGAATTCAGGTCTCCTTATGATGCCAGCAAGTGTGTTTACCTGCTGAGCCACCCTGCCTGCTCCCTATCACTTTTCATGCAGGTTCTGGAGATCTAATAGGTGCTACCACGCATGAGCTCAGCTACTATGAGCTATCTCCTCAGCTCCATGTGTTTTTATTATGGTATACTATTTTGACTCCGATAATGGAAACAAAATATCTGGCAAGCAAGATACCTTTTTCTAGTCTCCACACAGATACTCTCTGAGCCTAATTCAACCCAGCTTTATTCTGTCTGTAAAGGAAGCCAGCCCTGGCCTACCCCACCACCACCAACAACAACCTGCACACCTCTTAACTTGGTGCACCTTTCTCTAGACCTGATCTTTTTTTTAAGACAGAGTTTCACTCTAGACCTGATCTTTTTTTTAAGACAGAGTTCCACTCTGTAGCCCCTGACTGGCTTGGAACTCAGAGATCCACCTGCTTCTGCCTCCCAAGTAGCATGGTGGGATTAAAGGCAAGCGCCACCATGCCTGGCTTTTCTTGGCTTTTGAGACAGGATGTAGCTCAAGTTGGCTTCAAACTTATACTATATAGACGAGGATGACCTTGAGTCATTTTTCTAATAGTATGATTCTTAAAAATGTAAAAATTTGGGCTGGAGAGATGTCTCAGCAGTTAAGAGCACTAGTTGCTATTCCAGAAGGCCTGGGTTCAATTCCCAGCACCCACATGACAGCTAACAACTGTCTGTAACTCCAGTTCCAATAGATCTGGCCGCCTCACACAGACATACCTGCAGGTGTTGGACCCCCGCACTGGGGAGACCCTCACTGGAATCCCGGGATGCATCAGTCGACCCCCAAACCAGGGAAATCGGCACTTGATGCAAAATAGCAAGAAGCAAGAGGCTTTATTCGGGTTCCAGCCGGCTGGGACTGTACAGGAAGGAGAAGAGAGAGAGCCCCAGCCTGATTTTACATGAGCGTATAAAGACAAAAACCCGCCAGCAGGGGAGGGGCTCTGGGGTTAGGGGCTAGCAAGCTCCTGATTGGTTGGGCCCAGGTGGTCAGTTGTTGGCTGGGCTCATGCTCCCTATCTGGCACCTGCATCTGTGTCTCTAGGAAATGTTTGCAAGCCCATCTCCGGGGGTCCTTTCTGGTCAGGAGTGCATGCTCTCAGGCTATTCTGGGACCCAGGGCAACTGAAAATTTTCCATCTTAACACAGGCTAAACATCATTGTACACATTTTATTTTTTTTTTTTAATTTTTTCGAGACAGGGTTTCTCTGTAGCTTTGGAGCCTGTCCTGGTACTCACTCTGTAGACCAGACTAGTCTCAAGCTCACAGAGATCCGCCTGCCTCTGCCTCTGGAGTGCTGGTGACATTTTGAATCCTTGTTTCTCCTATGGGAGCCTTAGAGCTTGCTTCTCTTGTGGATCTCACTGAATCAGATCTGGGATTTCTTTCCAACAGAGCACTAAGCAGATAATTCCCCTGCAGGCCTCCAGGAGGGGCTCTGGGAGAGCAGTGGATACTGGGTCTCCTGACAACTAAAATGTCACCACAGCTCTGGGCATGTGCCACCTAGATCAGCCAGCTGTCCTTATGCTTCCTCCCACTGCCCGGAGGAATCTGTTTCCTCAGGGTTTTCCAGTCCTGTGGCTCCTACTTACAGACTGCTGTGTTTTTTGTTTTTTTTTTGTTTTTTGTTTTTGTTTGTTTGTTTTTTGTTTTGTTTTTTTGTGTCTACCTTCTTCTAGAGGACCTAGTAAAGTGTCCTCTTGCTAGATAAGGACCCCAAATTTCCCAAAGGAGCAGAACCACTTGGCTGGCCAGTCCCCCACACAGGCCACCCTTGATCCAGCCAACTGTGTTCAGGTCAGTGTAAGCCTGAGAACCTTCCAGAAGGAGCACCAAGCATGGCAGGCCCTCAGAAAGCCCTCAAAGGGAAGCAGTTTATCTGACTGGTGCCTTGTTTGACCCGTGTGGTGCAAATTCTGAATCAACCATTCTCTGGCGCGGCTGTCCTGCTCAGCTCCAGTGACCTGTGAGTCTTCAGCAGCTTGCCGTGGCTATTTTTATCTGGCGTCCTGCCTTTGAGATTGAGATCAGCCTCTTAGATACCCATCCCACCGGTTGTAAATCCCCCTGGCTGCTCTTCCATTGACGCATATTTCTCTCAGGCCTCTAGAATCTTCCCAGCACTCAGACAAATGCTATCATTGAAATCCTCTCTCCCTCCTACACTTCTCTCATGACCAGGAAACAAAGCAGACAATAAAACTTCAAGACTCATCGGGAACTTTCACTACAGAAGGGATTGCAATGGGGCTCGTGAGAAATCTGGGAGTTGTTACCCCTTGCTTAAAGAATGTCAGATAAGGCCTGGGGGTTGGGGACATTTAGTAACTGGAACTTCGATACAATGTAACCGGCTTTCTGCTTGGCAAACGTTTTCCTTCTAGCTACAAACTTGTTCTGGAGGAAAAAAAAAAAAAAAAACAACAAAGTGCAGGAGTAGGTAGCAGCCATAAACCCTGAGGCTGCCACTCTTAATTCAGGACAGTTGTGGTCTTGAGCTAGGAATGCAAATTAATGGACTAAATTCCATGCTGAGTATACCAGGGAGCAGGCCAGAATTCATGTGAAAGGTTAGGGTTAGGGTTGGGGTTCGGGAGGTAGAATGACTGAATTGCACCTCTTCATCCCGCACAACCACTTTTATAAGCATCTAAATCCTGGTGACTAGTCATGAGTAGCTCTATGGACACACACACACACACACACACACACACACACACACACATACACCACAGAGATACACACACACCATGATGGCGGCGGGGTGGGGGGGGCTTGGACTTTGTGACAATTATGCTGGACGGGTCACCCAGCTTCCTCAGGTCCAGGGAGAATTTCCTCATTATCTTGGGTTCACCTGAGACCGCGGTGCAACCCTCCTCTCAGTGGCTCAGGAAGGGAGGCTGGAGTGGGGATCTTTAGAACACTGAGAAAATGGGGAAAATGGAAGTGAGATCCCACAGAGCGGGAAGAAAACTGGCGCCATGACGATGATCCCAGGCTAGGGGCCACCTGGAACTTCAGCCCTGGCCTGCAAGTTTGAGGGTATCACACACATTTTCAAGAAAATGCATCCTGTGAAGCAGAAGCCCTGGGAGAATGGGGAGAGTTCTCTGGCACCCTGATAGACTGGCTTTCCTCTGGAGCCTGCTGAGATGGAATGTCTGAGATGGCTCCCCGCTGGTCAGATGGCTCCGTGCCGGTCCAGTCCCCTCACCCCACCCGGCCCTCCCTCCTCCCTCCCTCCTCCGTTATCTCCTGCCCGCTCCCTGCAGGCCACCTTCTGCTGCACAGCTTCTAGCATCAATCCCTTCTCCTAATTCTTTACTCAGGGCCTTTTAAAAACCATACCGTGTTTTCCAGCCTGTTTCCCCAAATGCATTCCTTGCTGCACCCCTACTTCCTATGGCTTGAATCAGCCCCTTTAGAGGCTCATGAAGTTAGACCTGGCTTTTGACTGTAATCTCCAAACTCAGGATGCTAAAACAGGAGAGGGAGCCGAGTTCCACTACACCCAGGCCACCATTGACTTCACCAACCCCCCCCACACACACAGACACCAGTAAGGCTGTTACCCTAATGAGCGCCCCCAGAACCATCCTAAAGGCAGAACCTTGGCTTCAGCTCCTAGAGACAAAATGTGTTTGTTTATTTTCCTAGTGGAAGACTTGGGAAGGTAAAAATTAATAAAGGGAATTTGATTTCTAGAAAAAGTGCAAAGAGTTGGATTTATTTTTCCATTTTTAAAAGCATTTCTGTGTGATGCACGTGTGAATGCATGTTTACATGTGTGCAGGCACATAGGTATGTGTGCATGTAGGAACCTGAGGTTGATGTGGAAATAGATTCTTTTCCATCCACCATGTTAAACTTGGGGCTCAAACTCGGTTGTCACCCTTACCCACTGAGTCACCACACTGGCCTTATTTTATTTTTTCAGACTGAGTCAGAGCTCAGATGTATATAAAAAGCTAAGGATACTTCACAGAACAAATTTGAACACAAGTATTCTGCAGGGCCCGGCAAATTGCTCTGTAGCCAAGGGTGACTTTGAACTCCTGATCCTCCTACTTCTGCCCACTGATTGCTGGGCTTATAGGTAGTATGTGCCACCATCCATCCCTAAGTTACAGAGGTATTCTAGCAACTGAGCTGCGTGGCCAATTCCATGAAGAGGTGTGCCACGGTTTATCGTTGACCAGAGGGTCCAGCCAGGTGGGTCACAGGCCACAGATTAGCCTTCCTTGTCTGTTGTCCAGCTGCTTCGGACACTCTGTAGTGCTGTAAATATGGCATTCTTTAGACATAGTTACTCATTTCCTGTCCCTGTGCCTTTGATCTGCCACTGCCACACATCTAAATGCCTTTAACAAGGTAAACAGCCCTGTGCTGACTGCAGACAAAATTGAGCAGGGCCTGTAACAAAGCCTGGAGAGCCAGCAGGGCATGTGGCCCAGTGTGAATTCTGAGACCTCCAGGAATCTTGCAAAGGCAGCTGCTTGACGCCCCTGTTCTGCCTGAGTCACTGTGCCTAGTGGAGGAAGAGCTGTCTTCATCTCTCCAACCATTTTAGTGTGAAATAAAGAGACTGTCTGGTGCCCTCTCGGGGCCATAGCCTTGGAATCACACGGAAAACAGAGCTCAGAGTGCCCAACTTCTTACAAGGTTTGGGAGAGGGAGATTATTGGTTTGGCTGCTGAGTCACGGGACTGGGGAAATTCCGTTCATGCAGCCAACACACATCATCATATTACCGGTGAAATCAGACTGCTTGTGAAATTCCTAACATCCGTTAATTAATCATTTTACAAGTTCCTCGTTGCTTCTTTGTTGAATTTAATCCCAAAGACCCTGCTTCTTCATCTATGGGAAACTTAACACCTTGGACTCAATAAGCCTTCAGTTTTGCCCAAGCCTTGGAACCTTGGTCAGGAACTGCCTGGAGCAAAATGCTAGGGGCTCAGAGAGAAAAGCAACTCCCTGTAGCCGACTAAAGATAGAATAACCAAAGACAAGAACACATTTCAATCTGTTTATGGAAGACAATACCGTAAGTGTAGAAACAAGAGACAACGATTCCCAGGCTTACAGCCCAGGAGAAACAGAAAATACTACGGAAGAGAGGTGCTGGCTTCAGCCCTCCTGTGGAAACGTACACTCCAGGAGTGGCACCAGAGTTTCCTAGTGTTTGAAGCGGATCTTCTCCCTTGGTAGCCCAAGCTTGCCTCAATACAGTAGCCAGCTATTTTCTTTCTTTTTTTATTAGTATTATATTTGGGGGTGGGGGATGGAGGTCAGAGGACCAGTTCCAGAAGACGGGGCAGTCCTTTTACCTCTGGGCCCTAGGACTCCAACTCAGGGTTATCAGGCATATAATGGTGGGTGCCTTTGCCTAGAGCCTTCTCACTGGCTCTAACACAGTTGGTTTTTAATGGCTGCCAGTACTTTTCTTTGTCTTTGAGACACGGTCTTATCATTTTGCCTTCCCTGGCTTGGAACTCAGTATGCAGACGAAGCTAGCCTTGAACTCAAGAGATCTGCCTTCTGTCTATCCAGCCAGAGCTGTGATTAAACAGCAGGTTTACTTTCTTGCTGGAAAAGATGAAGTGACTCCACCCACCCCTTCTGGTCATTGGTCCTGTGGAATATTACTAGACTTCTGACCTACAGAAACCCCTAAACCCAAATATAGACCTCAAAATTCCAGGTAGGTTTGATGCAGTTCATTCACTACCAGAGGGAAAGAGCTATTAAACCTTTCAAGGATGAATTCACACTGAGGTGAAGCCCGGGGAGAAATCAGAGTTCTACAGAGCAGGGTGGAGCAGCTGGGTGGGTGTAGCACACGGCGCAGTGAGATCGTGTGTTCGATGTCCTGCTACAATAATAATAATGTGATTAGGTAATACTACGGTAAAGTCCACTTCCCTTTGGCTGCCTCTGTCTAAGGCTGTCCACAGCAAGGACAAAAGGACAGGGTCACCTTGGCGGACGGCACCAGAGAGCCAGGATTCGCGTGGGGGGGGGTGCGCCAGGCACGCAGCGCGCAGGCGCAGAGTCCTAGCCACCCGCCCCCACCCCCGGCCCGTTCCACGCGAGTGAGGCTCCCACGCTGCGGCTTAACGTTTCCACGCCGCTGGGGTCTCCCACACCCGGGGCGGGGCGAGGCCCACGGAAGGGCCGGGCCGCGAAGGTCACCAACAAGGTCGAGGGCCGGACGTGCGTGTGGGACTCGGAGTACGTGCGGCGGAGCGGAGCCCGCATGCCGGCCGCGCAGTGACGCCCCGCCCTCATCCAGGCCCCGTGGACCCTCAGCTCAGCCCCCGGCTCCCTGCGGGAGGCTCGCCCTGCACCCCGACCATGCCACAGGCCCAGCCAACCACGTCTACCCCCGCCCCCGGGCCATCGTCCCCAGCCTGTGCAGGCTCAGAGGACACCTCAGTCACGCTCTTCTTCTGGAGTGACAGCACGTCGGGCCAATGGCAAGACGGAGGGGACAGAGGGCGGTCCCGAAATGCGAGGACGGGGCGGGGCCTCTCACCCTGCGTACAAAGCCGGAGTGGGAGGCGCCTCGATCAGCTCGGGAACAGGGTCGCGCGCGACACGCTCCTAAACGCTATCCAGGGTGTTTGCAGAAACCTCTGTTCTATTCCTGCACGGCCACTCGACTGCCAGGTAGGGATCGAGGGCCCCTTGGGGACGGTTCGCTCACGAGCTCTGCTTGGGGGACCCGGTGGGCACGTGCATCCCCCCCCCTAGCCTGGGCGCGTGCCGGGGGCCCGGGAAGCGTTCCTGGTCAGCCTCGTGGAAGGACGTGGCTCTCGGAGGGGGACGGGAAGGTGCAGATCCACCTGTTAGTGTTCAGACTCAGGCTTCAATTTAACTGGGTTCCCAAGCCGACAGCAGCAAGTGCAAAACATGGGTGATCGCCGCCCTGGGTGGTAGCTAAGTGGAGGGGAGGCGATTGAGGGACAGACTCGACCTCCCGATGCTCATGAAATTCCTTCTCAGAATTAAAAAGGGCCTGAAACATGGATGCCCAAGAGGCAGAGTCCCTCGTCGTCGTCCCCCCTCCCCCACGGGGCCTCTCGCAGATCCTGCTAGGGCTGTGGCTCTTGGACCGCAATCTAGCGTCACCGGGCGGGAGTGGTCCAGCTCATCTCTTGCACGGATACTCCAGACCGGTTAGGAGCGTATTCTAGGGGAAATTGCAGCAGTCCCGTTGGATAGGCTGAAGGCCTTAGGAGACCTCGCCCCAGTTAGGCAAGAGTTGCGGGCTTCCTGGGTGGCTACTAGCAGGCCATAAAGCGACTTAAGATGGGTTTCAGAAAACTTCCTGTTGCTTCTGGCGTACGCAGCGTGGTCCTTTGGCTTTCGTGGTAGGCCAGAGCCGGCCTAGGCTGATACCTTCACCTCTAGGTCCACTTTTCTGACCCTGGTCCGGCGTCCAATCCAGTTAAAAGATTTAGAGGTTGAGATTTTTATCGTGGGTTAAGACGGTGCAGCCCAGCTTACGGATCTAAGTCATCAGCATGGAGTAAGGGGAGAATCAACTTCTACAAGTTAGTCTGACTTCCCAGTGTGCTCAGGCACGTGGGCGCCCACCCCCCACCCCAAATAAATGAAAAGAAGCTTCAGGGCCTTTGTGCCAGACAAAGGTGATGCGCACATGTAAATCCAGCCCTGGGGAAGCTGCGGCAGGAGGATCGCTGTAAATTTGGATCGCCATGGCATTGCTTAGGATTGTAGGGGCGGGAGAAGACAAAGCAGTAAATCGTATTTTAAACCCAGCCTGTTCTACAAAACTGTTTGAAATCTACATAGTAACTCTTTGTTGGTTTGAAATGGAGATTTTGTAACAAAGGATAAAAAAAAAGTAGATACTTTTTTTCTTGGTTAGTGTATAAAGATCCATTGTCTCACAAGACAAAGCAACAGGAGGCTTCGCAGTTGACAAAGATCCCTTTGCCGCCTCAGCCCTTGCCAGGGGAGATGTGGGGACCCACCTAGATAAAGATGGCTTATGAGTGAATATTTGGCTTTTCACCTCATTCAATTTATCTCTAAGAGCTCTTTGGTAAATTTCTGTCTTGGAAAGCCTATTGAGGAAAAAAGTATGAAAGGGATATTTTTTGAAGTCTGTTGTCCAGGAAACCTCTTTTGTGGTCTTGCCTTTTTTTTTTTTTCTTTAAATAAGATAAAATGCCCTTTTGAAAGAAATACCAATCAGAAGCTATTGCAGTATCCTAATTATGGCGGTGGGGAATGAACCCATGGCCACCCACGTGCTAGACAGGCTAGCAGACATGTGCCAGTAGACCATGCTGATGGTCACAGACCAAGGAGTTAGGTGTTGCTGGCTTTCAGGCGCAATTTCTTACAGATGATGAAATGAACAGAACATGCTTCTGTTGCCAAGGGCACAATAAAAGTTAGGCTCCACTTTTTGTTTTAGTTTTGTTTTTGCCTAATTTTATATGCTATATCCTGTGACCTTAACTCATTGTTCCTACCCCTTCTCATTAGGCTTTGAATGTGCAACCATCACATTGCTCCGCCCATTTGGAGGATTGACGGTTTTAAGTTTAGATTTTATGGTTTTTTTTATCGCCTTAGTGTTTACAAGCTTCATCTTAGCCTCTACACCCTAGTAGTGCTGAGGGATCCAGCCCAGGGCTTTCTGAACATGCTAAGAACACATCTGCCCCTACCCAGCCTGCCCAACACTGGGGGTTGTATTGAAGCCAGGGTGTTGATCTTGCCACGTGAGCACTAAGCCATGGCCTTAGTTTTCACTTATTTGGGATGTGCCACAGTGTACTTGAGTTATATATTTCTTTATACATCCACACATAGAGCCTACATGCCAGAAGAGCACCACATCTGATTGTAGATGTTTGTGAGCCACCGTGTGGTTGCTGGGAATTGAACCTCTGGAAGGGTAGCGGGTCTTCTTACGCAGTGAGCCATCCCTCCAGTCCACTTGGCTGGAGTTTTAAGAAATGGTTCTAGAGGCCTCTCAGCAGACCACACCATCTTCTTTACGTTCCTGCATGTAAGTAACACTGAGCCCTCTTGTTCTCTGTTGAGGCCCAAACCCCTCAGAAGTGATCTCTTGGATGAATTATCATGCTTTGTGATAGTGGAATATAATTGAATTGTTTCTTGCAGAAACTCAAGATGTCTATTCTCAAGATCCACGCCCGAGAGATCTTCGACTCCCGTGGGAACCCCACTGTTGAAGTTGATCTCTACACCTCAAAAGGTGTGTACCCACTTTTTCATGTCTCTTCTACCCCGTTCCATTGAGAGACGACGCCAGCTTGGCCAGGGACACCCTGTGCTTGTCGCTCCTGTGTCAGCCCTCCCTCTTGAGATTACAGGCATGTGCCACCATGCCCAACTCTGGTGTTTAAGGCAGGATGTGGGTTGGGTGATCATTGGGGCAGGGAAGAAAGTGAGGGCGTAACCCTTGGCCCTGAAAGGACCACCCTTTTGTTTCACAGCATGCTGTGACCCAAGCAGCAGATGGGGGCAATAAGAAGAGATGAGACCTCGGTGTGGTTGGTGTGTCCTCGGGAGGCCTTTCTAGCTTAGCCTTAGGGCCTGGGAGTTTGTACAGGTGGCAGGGCCCTTACCTAACATGTGGGAGGCCCTGAGTTCAAATTACAACACTGCAAAAAAAAAAAAAAACAGGCTTTTACTGCTAGAAGGAGCTGGCTGAGTGTGGCAGCTAAGACACTTGGAACTTGCAGGATTGCTGGTTTTGAGACCAGTCTGGGCTACATTTAGGGAAAACCTGTCTCCTACTGAAAAGGAGCCCTGTGCTAGGTCATTTTGTATTCAGAGATGCATGTGGTGGCTGAGGAAGCCTTGGCAGTACTGGTCCTGCAGAGCTCACCAGGATATGCCAGTCAGAGCTGAGTCATTGTCTGAGTCACAAGTCTAGCGCCAGAGCCCAGCCCTTCCTGCCCATCCTCCCATCGCCTGGAAAAGAAGGATCCTCAAATCTTCAGCAACAGCCTGCATGTGTGCAGCCTATGGCTTGGCTGCAGGGCGCTCAGCTGTATCCTAGCTGTGTGTTTCATGGTGAACAAGGATGCTGGCTGGGTTCCATCACTGTCACTGATGGGCACTGTCCCCATCAGCTGTGGAAATATTACACCTACACAAGGCATGGTGGCACATGCCCTTAGTCCCAGAGGCAAGCAGATCTCTTGAGTTCAAGGCCAGCATGCTCTACAGAGCAGGTTCCAGGACAGGCTCCAAAATAATACAGAGGAAACCCTTTCTTAGAAGCCAAAAATTTAAGTGCTGTGGTACGGTTGTGTGCCACAGTGGTTAGCTTCGTGTTTTTTGAGCAGCTGGGGAGATAATCACACTAGGAAAGTGCCTGTTGCTCAAACATGAGGCTCAGGTTCCGGTCCCCAGCACGCATCAACTGGGTGTAGCGGTGTACACCTGTCATCGTAGCACCAGGCACAGGCATAGCAGGGTCCCTACCGCTCACTGGTCAGGAGGACACGGGATGCTAGTCTCTGGCTTCCTCAAGGATTTTTTGGGGAAGGTCACCTAGGCCCAGTGGGTTGCCAACAGACCACCATGCAGGTCCTTCAGGCACTGGAACGCCCCTGAGCACTTCATTGGTGGGTCTGTCGCCCGGCTGGTAAGAAAGCCACAGTGCTTCTGAGCCTGGGGGCCTTGGACCTGAGCTGTTGGTCTCTTTCTGCCTGTTTGGTTTTGTTTGCTTGGTTTTTGACACAGGACTTGTTTTCATCCAAATTGGCTTCAAACACCTGGAGAAGTGCCGCCTCACCCTCCTGTGCATTGGGATCACAGGTGTTGCTGTATTTCTTAATTGCATTTCCCACCTCTCTCCTAGGTCTCTTCCGAGCTGCTGTGCCCAGCGGTGCCTCCACTGGCATCTACGAGGCCCTGGAACTCCGTGATAATGACAAGACTCGCTACATGGGGAAGGGTAAGGCTAGTAACTCACATCCCACTTCCACACGCCAGCCTTTCTCGCTCTTTTCCGGGTTTCACTGTCATTGGTGAATCACCAAGGTAGCTCACTGATAGTGGATAGTGGAAACACAAGGAGACTTGTCCATAACACGTAATGCCGCTTCCTCCAAGAAACCACGCCCATGTTCAGTGGGGAGGCATGTAGACAGTTCTGTGGTCTGCTTTTCTTGACAGGCACAGCCTGGGGGTACCAGCCCCAGTCCTGGCTGCATGCAGACTGACCTGTCACCTGGGTGTGGCTGTCACCTTTCTGTAAATGCAATCTGTGCCCTCAAAATGTAGCAGAGCGCCTATAATTGGGCCCTGCCTCCCTCCCTAGTGCGATATTATCCTTGCAAGATATGTGTGGGTCTTTCGAAAGAAACTGAGGGGCGTGGAATGTTGTGGTCCATGCTGACACAGTGCTGTTGGGAGGGATTAAGAAAAGGGATAGTTTTCTCTGGACTTTGAGGTCTTGTGTCAAATGAAACACAAAGCCCTTAGTGGAGGCCTCTCTAGAGCTGGACAGCCCGGTCCCCACTGCCGACAAGCCCGCAGTTAGGAGAGTGTGACATCTGAAACTCCTGCCTCTTTCCTCACTCTTTCCTCTGAAGCCTGTTCTCTCCTGAGTCTGTTTCCTTCTCTATTCACCTCTACCGGGCAGGCGTCTCGAGACCTGTTAAGTATGTTAATGAGTTCCTGGCCCCAGCCTTGTGCACTCAGGTAACACGCCCTGCCGGTGCGTGCTGTGCTGCATGGTCTTGGTCTTGAACTAACGTCCCTCAGGTCATTCTGGACTGATTGCTCTCGGTGTGGCTCTAACCCCCTGGGGTCCTAAGGAAGAGCACTCAGACTGGGCCAGAAACCCTCATTGTAGGGGAAGTGGGGGTAGCATAGCATCCTGTGGAGGGTCTCTTAGGGCTTCTGGGCCCACAGCTCCGCTGCTCCAGCAATACTGCTCAAGCCTGCATACTGTAATACTGTCAGTAATTTTGCGATTGTTCCTTCTAGGTGTCTCAAAGGCTGTTGAGCACATCAATAAAACTATCGCACCTGCTCTGGTTAGCAAGGTAGGACCCGCCTCCTGGGAACTACTGCCCGTCAATGCCACCAGAGCAAATTCCAAGCCCAGGGCCCTTGATCACAGCATAGCTTATTCTGAGAGCTTTAAAAGATGAGGGTTCCCTCGTGCATAAGTCTAACCTGCCTGCTGCCTGTGTCGTCATTGCTTCTGATGGCACCTGAACCTGGATGGGTGGGGCTTGGCATTGCTCCCTGTGCTATCTTGACCTTTGGAGGAGGTCATGGTCCAGATTTTGATAGCAGCTTCCTGGGACATTGTCCATGGTGGATGCATGGACTTTGGAATTTACTGCTCTGTTGGATTGGCATGGCTACTA
This sequence comes from Cricetiscus sungorus, assembly GCA_030556225.1. Taxonomy (NCBI): domain Eukaryota; kingdom Metazoa; phylum Chordata; class Mammalia; order Rodentia; family Cricetidae; genus Cricetiscus; species Cricetiscus sungorus. The sequence goes on along the minus strand of JANBXA010000311.1, from coordinate 6,064,485 downwards.
ACTGGGACCCGTGATAGGACTTGGGTGAGTGTGCATGGATGCAGGAGGCCCAGGCTACAATCCAAGCACCACAAAGCTGGTCCAGTGGTGGATGTGCTTGGGAGATAGGCAGGACCCCAGCCCAATAGTATCTAAAGTTTGCATACTGTATGCCAAGCCCTGAGTTGAGCTTTTCCTTAATTTAGAAAAAAAATTCAAATGGGGGGGGGCTTCAGGGCAGGATCAGCAGAGCATCACTTGCTGCTCTTACAGAGGAACTGACTTTGATCCCAGCACTAAAATCAGGGGGCCAATAACCACCCCTGACCTTGTTCCAAGGCCTCCAAAGCCCCCTCTGGCCTCGCCAGTCACCCTCATATACTGCACACACTCAGGCATAAGCATGATTTTTTTTTTTTTTTTTTCATCTTCAATTTAACCCAGTGTTTCAAGACTGGAATTGGTCTGAAGGGACTGGTGGCCCACAGCCTCACCCAGAATCTGCCTGCTGCGCTTTCCAAGTCTTCCTGTTGTTAGCATCTAGCTAAGCCCTGCCATTCACTGTGAACCATCCTGTCATTTGTCCCTGGCTAAGCCTTTGTTATGCTGTAATTGCTTCTGCTTGTCTGGTCTCTAGACAGTTGCTCACTGCAATTCTGCCTGTGCCCTCTGCTCCAGTCTCCTGGGCAGCTCCTTGTACACCTCATTCCTTGTCCCAAGGCCTTGCGCTCACTTTTTGCTCTTGGGAGCACACTTGAGCTTACGGTGAGGTTTGGCCTCTGGGAGCTCTCTGATTGGGCGAGGGCGTCTTCAGATGTGCCTTGTCCCGGGAGCAAGATGGCGGAACATTCCCACGGCATCATTCTCTTACATAGTTTTTACACGAACAGAATGTGACTGTATGAGAGTTACTTGCATGTAATTTATGTACTACATGCATGCCTGATGCATGTGAAAGCCAGAAAACATCAGATCCCCTGTGACCAGAGTTCCACACAGTTTTTTTGATCCTTCATGTGGGTAATGGAAACTGAACCCTATCCTCTCTGCAAGAGCAGCAAATGCTGTGAGCTGTATGCAGCAAAACACAGTACCCGTTTTTATGCAATGCTTTGGTGGGTGATCTTGAACTGCCCAGGTACAGTCAGACAATGGTCATCTGTCTTGGTCAAAAGGGAACAGCCTTGGAGGTAGCCTCTGCAGGGCCTGCGTCCTTGACAGAACAATAAGCTTTATTGCTTAGTGTCTGTCCAAGGGCACCCAGCGCTTTAGTCGGATGCCACACACACCTCTGCCCTGTGTATGTGACCTTGACTCCCCGGCTAGGGAAATGCCTGGGGCTGTTCCTGAGAACAAGTCAAATGTGGTTGGTGTCCTGCTGCTCTATTATGTCACTGCAGCCTGGGACTGAGCCAGTCCCACAGGCGGAGAAGCCACCTTTACCTATTGAGCTCCACGCCCAGCCCCTTGGCCTGCAGACTTAGTGCACAGAATTGCTGGGACTCCCCAGGCCTAAAGCGCTGCTTGGTCTGAGAGAGCAGGCGAGTGATGACGCCTTAGCCTCACCTTCCCGTTTCCCCGCAGAAGCTGAACGTCGTGGAGCAGGAGAAGATCGACAAGCTGATGATTGAGATGGACGGCACTGAAAATAAATGTGAGTGGGACAAGCCCGGTGCGGAGCCTTGGTTCAGGAGATGCATGGGTTCGCTTGTGTGCTGCTAAGAAATGGCCGCCTCACCATTTCCATTTCATTGCAGCCAAATTTGGTGCAAACGCCATCCTGGGAGTGTCCCTGGCTGTCTGCAAAGCTGGTGCCGCAGAAAAGGGGGTGCCCCTTTACCGTCACATCGCTGACTTGGCTGGCAACCCTGAAGTTATCCTGCCCGTCCCAGTGAGTGACTTGTGGGAACTTTTCATTTATTTCTGTTGCTTGCTGCAGTGTGATGCTCCAAGAAACAGCCAGTTCAGAAAACGTTTAATTCACAATTATAAATACAACGCATCCTAGCAGGGCAGAAGCAGGGCAGTGGTGTTGTGTAAATAAATTGAGCACTTTAGTCTTAATCTGCAGAGTAAGTCACTGCTAGGTTCCAGAAAGGGTGATACGTGATGTAGACAGGCCCTCTGAAGGACTCATCCCATGTGGCTCTATATTGTGTTGTGTTGACAGTTATACTGAGCATTACAAGTTTGAGGGTCACACCATGTTTACCCACAAGCAGCAAGGCTCGTGTGGACCACATGGTGGCTAGTTGGTCAGGCTTCGTACCCTATGGTGGATATGCATGGCTTCCCTGGGCTGAGAGCATAGCTCTCTTCTGCTTCTCACAGGCTTTCAATGTGATCAACGGTGGTTCTCACGCTGGCAACAAGCTGGCCATGCAAGAGTTCATGATCCTTCCCGTGGGGGCGTCCAGCTTCCGGGAAGCCATGCGCATTGGGGCAGAGGTCTACCACAACCTGAAGAATGTCATCAAGGAGAAATACGGGAAGGATGCCACCAATGTGGGTGACGAGGGCGGGTTTGCGCCCAACATCTTGGAGAACAAAGAAGGTGAGCATCGAGCTGTGTGGCACTGGCCCCTCATACCTGCCACTTTGGGGTCAGGATGCAGAATCTAAGGACAGGCTTTAAGGAGGAAAGGTGGAGACCTTGGTTTTTTTTTTATTTGTTTCTGCCATTTTATTGGGCTGGCTCGACAGGTCCTTGATATCCTGAAGCTGGTGGTAAGCCACCATGTGGGTGCTTGTAGTTGACCATGGGTGACTGAACTGGAAGAGAGGCTGGTGCTCTTAGCCATTGAGAGCCATCTCCAACCAGCAGATGAATTTATTTGGTCCCATTTTAATTTTGTGTATCTGCGTGCATACACATAGTCCTTCAACCTTGGCCCAAGTTATTGGACTGGGTTGTCGGGCCTGGTGACGAGCGCCTTTACCAGCCATGTCACTGGCCCTCTCTGGCCTCTGTTTTAAATGGACTTTGCTGTGACGTCACCTTCTAGCTGCTGGGTCACTGGCAGGTGGCAGGGGCCATGTGTGTCGGCTCTTGGCAGCGTTAACTTTGAGATGGCCCTTGCTGAGGTTTCCCTCTTGGATTCCAGCCTTGTTCTATTTAAGTGAAGCCAGCCCTTGGGACAGCTGACCTCAGCCATCCACGGAACTGTATCTAGGCCAGCACGGCTGCCATGGCCCTAAATGCAGGCCCTTTGACCATGAGGAGGGACCGTGCTTGCCACAACACAATGAGTACCTGACGGCCCCAAACCCACTACCAGGCAGGCTGCGATCTGCTCTATGGCAGGCCCCATTTAACGCCTGACACAGTGAGGTCTTTCTGTCTCCCTGTAACCCCCCCTTGCCTCATCTTGTTCCAGCTCTGGAGCTGCTGAAGAACGCCATAGGGAAGGCGGGCTACACAGACCAGGTCGTCATCGGCATGGACGTGGCTGCCTCTGAGTTCTTCAGGTCTGGCAAGTATGACCTGGACTTCAAGTCTCCTGATGACGCCAGCAGGTACATCACACCTGACCAGCTGGCTGACCTGTATAAGTCCTTCATCCGGGATTATCCAGGTGGGTACTCCAGGGCCGCTGGCCCCTTCATCTCCCTCTACAAGCTGTAGTTTTGGATAGGGTCAGGTCCAATTTGGGTTAATCCAACCTCATCTCCCGCCCCACCCCGCCCATACGCCTTCATTTCATTTCCTGTGTATTCGTGTTTCCCCATAGATGTGGGGCCCCCTAGATAGTTCTGAGCTGCCATAAAAATATTTTTAAGAAGGAACCCCCAAAGCGCACACCTGTAGGAGAGGGCAATGGTGCCCCGGGGCCGCCGCCCATCAACTCCTTTGCTTTAGTGGTGTCCATCGAGGACCCCTTTGACCAGGACGACTGGGAAGCCTGGAAGAAGTTCACCGCTAGTGCAGGCATCCAGGTGGTTGGGGACGATCTCACAGTCACCAACCCCAAGAGGATTGCCAAGGCTGTCAGTGAGAAGTCCTGCAACTGCCTGCTGCTCAAAGTCAACCAGATCGGCTCCGTGACCGAGTCCCTGCAGGCGTGAGTAGCCCGAGGGGAGCTCCCCCTCCCAGGACTGTCCCAGCTGACAATCGGGTGGGGGGAGCAACAGTAAGCACTGTTGCCCCGTCCTTACTCCCTGAGGCTCAACGTCTGTCTCTTCCTTCAGGTGTAAACTGGCCCAGTCCAATGGCTGGGGCGTCATGGTGTCCCATCGCTCTGGCGAGACAGAGGATACTTTCATCGCCGACCTGGTGGTGGGGCTCTGCACCGGGCAGGTAAGAGCTGCACCCGCGTTCATGGGTGCAGTTTGCAGGGGGTTGCTCGGAGCTGTGGGAGTGAAGGTTGGTGGCTCCCGTTGCTTCTGTAATGGCTTCTCCTTTGTTCCTCCAGATCAAGACTGGTGCCCCTTGCCGATCTGAGCGTCTGGCCAAGTACAATCAGATCCTTAGGTAAAGATGCCTTCCAGGGACAGCAGGGATTCAATGGCGGGCATAGACCAGGCACAGATGCTGTGGAAATGTGCCAGGAAGCAGGTTGTGCTGCCCTGTGTTGTGCTTGCTGTCTTCTGGTGGAGGGCAGAGCAGGTCGCCTTTGAGGCTGATCTCGATAGAAGCTGAGATCTGCCTCTTAATATGCATTTCCTTCAAAACTTCACCCTTGAAGTTCCCAGCAAGGAAAGCTAAGTGACAGCTGTGCCACCCTCCCTGGTGTGGCCATTACTTACCTCACTATGTAGTTTGGGTGGCTTCAGATTCACGGCAGTCCCTTTCGTGCACTAGAGTTAACAGGATGGGCCACCACACCCTCTGCACTGGGAACTGACTTTGCTTTTTTCTCTCTCCCTCTTTGAAGAATCGAGGAAGAGCTGGGCGCCAAGGCCAAGTTTGCTGGCAGATGCTTCAGGAACCCCCTGGCCAAGTAATGCGGGTGGAGATCCCGGAAACACCTGCCCAGACCCTGTCCCCGATGTCATGGCGGCTCAAGGCCGGCCCAGTGCTTGTCCCTCCCGTGCCACCGCTTCCTTAGACATCCTTGAAGTCACACCTGACCACCTGGAGCCCTGCTGGAAACCCCAGCTATGTGATTATGTGATTGGCTGAGTGTTGTTTCTGTCACCTTACGTCCAAGCTAGTCTGGAGCCCAGTGTAATCTCTAGGGTGGCTACTGGCAAGACCCCCCACCGCAGCGGCTCTACCTGCAAAATAAAAGCCTCCTCGTACGAGCCCTCAGCTGCCTGTGCGTGGGTGGAACCAGCTGTGTCTCCAGGGAGTCTCATCCAGGGTGGGGGGGTCTCTGCAGACCTTTGCAACTGTCCTAAGTAAGGACAGCTGGGGAAGGAGACGACACTGCCAGGCATAAGGCACCAGTGCAGAGGTGACCCTACACCTGACACATGAAGACTACCAGCAGAAAGCTAACCAAGCGGTAGTCCTTGGGAGAACATGGTTATGTTCATGTATGGTGGCAAGCACACACATGTGGGAGGCAGAAGTTATTCTCTCCACAATCTGGGGGCCTGAAGTGGGATCACAACTCGAGGGCGGGGCCAAGCACCTGGAAACCTTGACCCATCTTTCCTGTGGTGCATGATTGAAAGGAGATGTGTGTCTAAGGCCAGCCAGTGCTGCAGTGACACCCTGTCTGCTGTGAAAGGGTTAAAGCTATTTAAGGGCTTAGGCACACACAGCTACATGTAAAGCCTTAAGGGCCCAGTATAATCTTTGTATTTAAGACAAGTGGTCAGAGGAGATCCCTGTTCCCAGAGGTGTTTGTCACCAAATCTTGGCCTGAGGTTGCTGGTAGAGAAGGCATGGACACCCTAACCCTGAATACAACTTATTCTCATGCACATACAGAAAATGCCTTTTTTAAAAGGGTGAGGTTGCCAGGCATATGTGGGGCACACCTTTAAACCCAGAACTCAGGCAGAGGCAGGAGTTTGAGGCCAGCCTGGTCTACAGAGCAAGTTCCAGGATAAAATCCAAAGCTCCAGAGAAACCCTGTCTCCAATGGTTACATGGATGAGTGGTCTGCAGGTCTCCAATGGTTACATGGATGAGTGGACCTTTTGTGAGCATCAACTTGTCAGGATTTACTGGGCAGCAGAACCTAGGGTCCCCTTAGTGACTGGTCGGACTGCACCATGTCTCGTGAGGGTCTGCCAGCTAGTCAGGGAGTAACTGGGTCCATGGTTTCAGGCTCCCCTTGTCCAGTGCGGTTTACCAGTGTGGTTCAGGGGCTCTGAAGGGGAAGTGGCCTTCAGCATGGTGTACTGCATGTGTCACCAGCTTGGCGGCAGGCTGACCTTGAACTCAGATCTGCACAATAAGCTAAGCGATTTTATTTTTGATGCACTATGTGAGTTTCTGCCTACTGGTAGCTTGGGTCTGGAAGAGTGTGTCAGACCCTCCAGCTGCAGTTTCAGATGCTTGTAAGCTGGCTCACAGGGCCTATGCATGGCACAGGACAACAATGGGCTTTTCCCTGGCTTACTAGACTTCTTGGTTGCCAGATAATAGCATTTATCATTTTAGATTTGTTCATGTGTGTGAGTGTTTTGTTAGCATGTATGTGTGTGTGTGCCTGGTGCCTAGGATGTAGAAGGGGGCATTGGATCATCCGGAACTGGAACACCAATGTTTGTGAGGCGCTGGTGTGGGTACTGGTGACATTCCCATTCAGACTGGACCAACTAGTGCCCAGTCCACACCAAGGCGGCACTGAAGGGCTAAGTTCCTGACCCAGCACTGAGGAAGCACATGACTGACAGGGAAACTTGCCCCCCGGGCCCTGTCTGCAGGACAGCCCACGTACATGGCTGCCAAGGTTCCATGAAGGAACAATGCAAGCTTGGGGTCTCTAGGCCACATGAGTTTACAGAAACTTTAAAAACATCCCCAGTGACATTCAATAGCTTCCCTGTTTGCCATGTTTCTACCCGTTTTTGTCACAAAACAAGTTAGTTGCTATCTGGTTTTAGCACAAATTCCTGGGCCTCCGGTCTTACAACAAAATTGTCTAAAGCAATGGTTCTCCAACTTGGCGGTGTGAGAATCTTCCAGGAAGTTCTTTGCTCAGGTCTCATCCCGGAATCCCCTCCCTCCCCTCACGGCAGCCCAAGGCACCAAGTCTTTGTAACAAACAGCCAAGCTTCCAGTGGCTGCAAGGATCCAGGGTTGGTGACTGGACAGGGCTAGACCCTCAAGCCTTGACAGAGAAGTAAGAATCTGCCAAGCCTCCACGAAAGCCGTGGTCATGGGAAAGTTTTTCATAATGCAGCTGAGGCAGAAAGATGGCAGCTGGGACACGTGTGGAAGGGAGCGCCTCTCCTGGCAGTGAATTCTGAGCTAGGCCTGTGGATCCGGCCAAATGAGCGGCAGGGATCCCTACACCTGCCTTCCCACCAGAGGCGAAATTTGCAGCAGTAGCTAAGGGCGCAGAGCAAGTACACGGCTCCAGATTTGGGCTTTGCCACTAAACAAGGAAAAGCTAATAGCTCCCACCCCAGCCCAGGGCTGGCTCCTGTTTTCCCAGATACTAAGTGCACTGTCTCTTTAGCTTAGGCTGCCATTCAGAATAAAATGGGCCACGCAATCATGCTGTATGCCATGTAAGAAGATGAATGAAACCTTAGGGGTCTTGTTAAACTGCAGACTGGCTTGGTAGGTCCCCGTTCTCCACCCTGGGACTCTCAATACTACTGCTACTGCTCCCCCCTCCCTCTCTCTCTCCCTCCCTCCCCCACTCTGTCTCTCTCTCCCCCTCCCCCTCCCTCCCCTCTCTCTCTCCCTCCCTCCCCCTCTCTGTCTCTCTCTCTCCCCCTCCCCTCCCTCCCTCCCCTCTCTGTCTCTCTCTCCTCCCTCCCCCTCTCCCCCTCTCTCTGCCCATTCCCCTCCCTCCCCCTCTCTGTCTCTCTCTCTCTCTCCCTCGCTCTCCCCCTCCCTCCCTCCCTCTCCCTCTCTGTCTCTCCCCCTCCCTCCCCTCCCTCTCCCCCTCTCTCTCCCTCTCCCCCTCCCTCGCCATCTCTCGCATGAGCTGTACTAAGGTACACTTTGCACTCAGTAGCAGGTATTCATCCGAACTTCAATGTGACATGCTCTAACAAATACACAGGGCTGGAGAGAAGGCTCAGCGGTTAAAAGCACTGACAGCTCTTGCAGAGGACCTAGGTTTGATCCCTAGCACCCACATGGCAGCTCACAACCATCTTTAAGTCTAGTTCCTAGAAATCCTATATCCTCTTCTACACCCCTACCCCCCACCCCCGGTGCACAGACATTGATGCAAGCAAACCACCCATATGCATAAAATAAAATACATTTTCAAATGAACCAGTAGACTTGAAACAGCACTGTCATGATGCCCACAGCATCCTCAGGAGAATGCCAGGCCCCACTCCTGGCCCACGAAGCCTATGTTGCTTGACTTTTTGTTTGTTTCTTGTTTTTTGACACAGTATTTATTATCTGTGTAGCTTTGGCTGTCCTGGAACTCACTCTGAAGAGCCGGCTGGCCTCAACTCACAGAGATCCACCTGCCTCTGCCTCCCGGTGCTGGGATGAAATACGTGCACCACCACCACCCAGCCTGGCTTTCTTTGACATTCACATGTGTGTGCATCAGAGCGCTCAGTCCTCTGGAGCTGGAGTTACAGGTGGTTACGGGCCACCCAGCGTGGGTTCCGGGAACTGAACTCAGGTCCTCCAGAAGAGCAGGGCTTTTAACTGTCGAGTGGTCTCTCCAGCTTTCTAAACTAATAATAATAGCTTATTACTAGTACTATTGCTATTATTAATTTCATGTGAGAATAAAAATTTCTGGGTTCTTTGGTTTGGAAGATGGGTAACACTGGTCCTACACTCCCAGAGGGTGATAGATAACCCGCCACTTACTCCGGCAGCTTTGGACCTGTTTTCCTGCTTGCCTGGCTTAAGTACCTGCCCAGGGGGCTGTGTGTGTGTGTGTGTGTGTGTGTGTGTGTGTGTGTGAGAGAGAGAGAGAGAGAGAGAGAGAGAGAGAGAGACAGACAGACAGACAGACAGACAGACAGACAGACAGACAGACAGCTTCTGCCTTTTTTCTCCCTCAGGAGCTTAGAACTTAACCCAAGGCCTTGTGTTTGCTAGGCAAGCGCTCTAACACCGAGCTAAACCTCCAAACCTTGGCCTTGGGGGGGAAAAAAGGACAATTGCTTAATTGTGTGTGTGCTGGGGGTGTTCATCCGCCATCCCACAGGATTGGAGTTGATTCTCTTCTTCCAACATGTGGACCCAGGGGTGAAGCTCAGGTCATCAGGCTTTGCAATAAGTAGGTACCCACACCTGCAGGGCTCTCAGCCTGTCTCTCAGCCCTGCCTCTCTCAGCTCTCTCTCTGCCCTTTCTAAGGCTTTTGGACCTGGAACCCTGGTCTACTGCCCATAGAGAGCGTCCCCTTCTTTGCTGTCTCTACTGTGACCAAGCACTCACGAGCTCTGGTGCTCCAGGGTTCCCACCCTGGACTGACGACCGATGCCTGGGGCCCAAGGCTGCGAGGAGCCCCAACACATCCTGGACACATCCTGGAGCTCCGCTGTTCTCGTAGGCCTTGACTGTGGGTCAGGCACCACCTTCCGCAGATTCTCCTTGCCGGCTCTCCAGGAGGCAAACCTAGCAATCTTGCTCAGAATGGCAAAGCTTGGTAATCAGGGCTGCTGTCCATGGGGGCCAGGATGATAGCAGGCTCATTTGCATATGTGACCTAAGACAGTAATTAAACCTGGGCGCCCCAGGGGTGAGAAGCAAGCATATTAATTCAGGAGCAATTAAAAACCCTCTAATGTCACCATGCACAGCCACCACTTCTGAGGCTGGCTCTGACTGATGACGGTCACCTTTGGGCTTCCTCATTTGGCCACCAGACAGCCACACATTTATAAGAAGAGCATGCTGGGGCCTCAGGGACAGCAGCTCTGGACTGTGCAAAACCATTACTGAAAAAACAAGCCTCTTGATGGCTTTCCTCACCCCTGGTCAAACACAGATAACAGTTGCCATTTTGCCATCTGCGGGTATATGCTGTAGCGGGTTTTAGTGAGAGCACTGAAGACGTTCACCATGTGTCCTGAGATGCTGGAGACGCCAGGTTTGACTGCTTCTTGTCCCCCCAGGTCCTGCCACCCTTCTCAGCCCCAAATAAACACACAGACCCTATATTAGTTATAAAACGGTTGGCCAATGGCTAAGGCTTCTTATTGGCTAGCTCTGTCTTAATTACTAACCCATTTCTATTAATCTAAGTATTTCCACGTGGACTTCTCTTACCAGAGAAGGGTCTGGACCTGTTACTCCTTTGTGGCCTACATGGCGACTCCTTTCGCAGGTTCCCTCCGCTTACCTTTCCCAGAATTCCCCTCGTCTCCTAGTCCCACCAATACTTCCTGCCTCTATTTGCCAAACAGTGTTTTATCATCAGCCAGTAAGAGAAACACACACACAGAAGGACGTCCCCCACCACACTGTAGCTCCAGCTGTTCTGCTGTGCTCTGGCAGTGACTGCAGTGACAGGGCGCTCACGACCCCTTGTGGAGTCTGAGTGTACCTGCAAGGTATTTCGTTCCTCGATCAATGATTGCTGCTTTGAGAACCTTTTATTTGTTTTGATTTTTTTAAGACAGGTTTCTCCGTGAAACAGTCCTGGCTGCCCTGAACTCAGTAAACCAAGCTGGCCTCGAACTCATAGAGATTCCCCTGCCTCTGCCATCTACTCAAACGTACATGTACACTCAGGCCCAGCAGCACATTCCTCTGCCAGGGGACGCACCTAATATCACCTAAAATGCCACACATCGGTCATTTGTCTAGTCTTCCTTTGTGATAAGGTAAGCACTCTGGATAACCCAGCAAGACACAGGTAAAGAAAAAGGACCTGGGGACCACAGAGATTGCTCACTGGTTAGAGCACTGACCACTCTTGCAGGGGACCCAGGTTTGACCCCCAGGCTCACAGGAATCACAACCATCTGTAGCTTCAAGTCTGGAGAACATGATGCTCTCTTCCGGCCCCCATGGGCTCCAGGCTCCCACACGGTACAGACACACATGCAATCATAACAGCCTTAAGCCAGGTGGTGGTGGCACACGCCTTTAATCTCAGCACTTGGGAGATGGAGGCAGGTGGATCTCTGTGAGTTCAAGGCCAGCCTAGTTCCAGGAAGGGGGAGAAGGGTGGGGAGGGGAAGCTAAGGCAAAGGAAAGGGCAGGGGAAGGGAGGGCCAGCTGCTGGAGTGGTTCGATCGTCTTCCCTGAGTTTAAAGCCTTGGTCATCTACCTATACTGAAGCAAGACTCGCTCTCAAACACTTGAGGGCTGTAAAGCCAATCAGAGAAACCCTAAATCCTTCATAGCTTTCTGCTGATGCATCTTCAGAGCTCTGGCGCCTCCTCGCAGGCCAGGACCAGAGGAGGTTCCTCCTAACTGGGCTCCAATTTGCCACCAGGGGGCGCGATGGAGCCGCCAGGGCCTGCTGCCTGCCCTGGACATTTCCCAGCCCTGCCCTGTAGCCCCGGCGGTTGGCACAGGTTCGCCCTTCCTGGGATTGGACTGAGTCTATCCTTGGCTCGCTGGGGCTCGGAGCCAGGGTGAAGTCAACCCAAAGCTTGGAACAAAGCTCCATGAGATGAATGGAGCTGTCTTTGGATAAAGGAAAATTCCTGGACAGCATGTCCTTGTCAACACCTAGCCTCTCCAGTGTTAGCGCAGATGCGGTTGCAAGGCACTGCGCCACGGGATGCAAGGTGACACTTCTTCCTTGGCTCATTTTGATTCCTCAGCCAGTGGAGAGGCAGCTTCGAGCTGCAGCGCCCTCCCTGCCTTCCAAGAGCAGGAGGGAAGGCAAGGGAAGTGGAGCGAACCATGGATCCAGATGCTCTGCCAGCCGCGAAGAAGCCAAACGGTCCAGGTGCTAAGCTGGGCCCCGCTTTCCTCTAACACAGCTGTGTTTGGGGATGCCAGCCATGCGCCAAGAAAACAAACACACCAAGTCTGGGCAGGCCTGTTCCTGGGACTGACCTGATTCTCAGAAGCGAGTGGCCACGAGGCCTCCTGCCGGTTTTAACAGGACCAGTCTGGGTCTCCATGCTGAGGCACTCTGGCAGACCCAACCGTGAGTGGAGGACGCCTCACACATCATGCAGCGATCTGGTCATGCAGAGAGAATCAGGCATGCCCCAGGAGACAGGGATCCTGGATACCTGGCCCAGGGAGGACCAGCCTGAGGGCGTTCCCTCCTCTTCCTCATTCTCCTCTCCTTTGTTTTTTCACAGGCACTGGAAGAAAACAGCCAGCCCTGAGCTGACAAAGATAAGATCGCAGGAGATAGGAAGCTTAGGAGACTTTCCTTTCCTGTCCATGGCTCCAGACTCCTTTGAGAGTCAGATGGATGCTTCGGTTACACTTGTGTCTAATTTTCTCCTTCCTGGAAAGATGAAGAGCCCAGCAGGATGGCTGTAAATAGCACAGAAGGAGCAAGGACCATGTCCCAGGCTAATGTGTTTCCTACCTCACTGAAGCTGTTGTTGACTCAAGAGAGAGCACGGCTGCCTGCAGCAGCAACCCATCATCAATCTGCATTCCCTGAGCTCTTCAGCAATTAAGCACTTTCCCCAATGAGCTGTACCCCCTGCCCGGGGGCTGAGTTCTAAACATGACACTGCTTTATGGGGCAGAGAACAGCTGAAAGTGGGGTGCTGCTGAATTAGAAGCCACAAGGAATGTCGGGTGGTGACCCCTGTGCATGAAGGCCGTAGGCTAATTAACGATGGCAGTATCAGAACAGGGTGTAGGTGTGGGGTCTGCCTGCCTCATGGGTCTTACACGTAAGCATGATGGCCACTCAAAGAGGCTTAAAGCAAGGGCTGGGATGTAACTTGGTTGGTAAAGTACTTGGAGCCCTGGGTGCCATTCCCAGCACCACATAAGCCAGGTGTGAGATGCGATTCCAGCACTCAGGAAGTGGAGACAGATCCATCCACGTGTGCAATGGTGGCGCACACCTTTAATCCCAGCACTCAGGGGGCAGACGCAGGTGGATCTCTGAGTTCAAGGCCAGCCTGCTCTACAGACCGAGTTCCAGGACAGCCAGGGTTACTCAGAGAAATCCTGTCTGGAAAAAAACAAAAGACAGAGGGGTTGGGGATTCAGCTCAGTGGTAGAGTGCTTGCCTAGCAAGCACAAGGCCCTAGGTTCGGTCCTCAGGGCCGAAAACAAAACAAAAACCCAAAAGACAGGGCTGGAGAGGTTAAGAGTACTGACTGTTCTTCCAGAGGACCCTGGTTCAATTCCCACACGGCAGATCACAACTGTCTGTGATTTCAGTTCCAGAGGACCAGACATTCATGGTAAAACACCAATGCACATAGAATTAAAAAAAAAAACAAAAACAAAAACAAAAAAAAAACAAACCCCAAAAAAGTTCAAGATCTCGCTCAGATACATATGGTGTTTGAGGCCAGCATGGGATATATGAGACACTATCTAAAGATTAATTAACTATTTAATTAATTAAAAGAAGGAGGAGAAGGGAGAGGAGGCAGAGGAACGGTACGGTACGTGAGGGCTGTAAAGTAATAGGAAATAAGTGGTGGCACTGCATCCCACACCTGCACCTGTGCACTCAGTGCCCCTCAGACTGTGAGTCTGTGGGACCATCTTTATGGCTTCCCATCTGTTGCCTCCCACCATCCCTCTGCCTCCAAAGCCACAAGCCCACGCGAGCAGGATGAAGCAGTGATTCTATCCTGACACACCAACATGTGGCTCTCAGAAACAGATGGTGAGTTCTGGGCCCACAGAGAGCTAGGATTCCTCACGTGTCAGATCTCTGCGGGCCAAGAACCCCATCTGCTGCGGTGGGAGATGGCTGAGCTTGTCGTGCCCTCTAAGGGTGCTAGTGTTGGTTGGAAGCTTGGGCCCAGTGTTTGGACCTTGAGCTTCTGGGACCCTGAGGAGCTGGCTCAGTGGGTAAAGGCACTCACGGACACGTTTGGCAGCCTGAGTTCCATTCCTGGACCCGCATGGTGGAAGGAAAAACAGACTCCTGAAGTTGTCCTCTAAGTTCCAGACGTGAGTCTCTCTTCTCACAACCAGTAAGGCTTAAAGAGCAGGAAAGTGACTAGGTAACTGGGAATATGCCTCTAGGAAGGCTTCACACGGGTTGGGCAAGCAAAATTCCCAGCAAACCCGCCCCCATTCTGACACTATCCCCTGGAGACAGACAGCATCAGATCCCAGTTTGAGGGGTCAGTCCCCTAGCAGTCCCCATTTTAGACCATCAGAAACCTGGGTTCCGGAACCTCTGGCCAATCGGTGGCAAATAGCAATTCCCAGAGTCCCCTCCTCAGGTGGCTTTTGTTCACACCCTAGCGCTCCTCACAGGACTTGGGAGAACACTAAGCTTACGATTCCTGGATTCCTGGCGTGCCATAAAGAATTTGTATTGTAAAGGATAAAAATAAGCAGCCAGACAAAGACACACAGGATGGGACTCCTTGGGGACATCCTCAAAAGTTCCCTGTAGGGAAGCTGTCTGATCCTCCCCCATTCCACTGGCTCTGAGAATGGCGCTCAGGCCCTCATACAAGCTGAGCAAGCTCTCTAGCATTGGGCTACACGTCCCGCTCTGGACCCTGTCCTTCCCAGGTTGGGTAAAGATTTCACTGTGTAGGCATGGCTGACTCACGAACAGCAGCTGTGTCAAAATGACTGGACGCAGCTACTGAGCATTTACCTGCTGGCGCCAGAAAGCCGGCAAGGTCCTCTGCTTCCTGACCTGCAACATTTTTTCCTCCAGGGTATGGTGCACGCAGACGGCCATTGGGGAAGAGTGTCTTAGGCCCGGCCTCTGCTTGTCCAAGGCAGATGAGAGAATTTTTTTCAACTTAATGAAGGTGATATGCCTATGATGCTTGAGTGACTGCAGGTGTTCGTGGGCCATAGAACATATGTAGGGTCAAAGGGCAACTTGTGGGGTTAGTTCTGTCCCCTGCATATATGTCTGTGTACTGGATGCATGCCTGGTACCGGAGGAAACCAGAAAGGGTACTGGATTCCCATGGAACACCAGTTACAGATAGTGTGAGCTGTCATGTGGGTGCTGGAAAGAATTGAACCCTGGTCCTCTGGAAGAGCAGCCAGTGCTCTTAACCTCTGAGCCATCTCTCCAGCCCCTTGGTAATTCCTTTGTAGTCAGTTTTAAGATAAAAAGGAAGGGCAGCCAGGTGGTGGTAGTGCACGTCTTTAATCCCAGCACTTGGGAGGCAAAGACAGGTGGATCTCTGTAAGTTCGAGACCAGCCTGGTCTACAGAGAGAGTTCCAGGACAGCCAGGGCAACACAAAGAAACCAACACTATCTCAAAGGGGGAAAAATTCAAAAAGGGGAGCAGGGCAAAGTTATGACCTACCTTTTGGAAGAGGAGCTGGATCTTGACAATTCTGGCCTTCCATTCAAGCTTAACTCTCCCCCGGGGATACACCCCTAGTCCCAAACTTGACAGGGTTAATCATCCTGCTATGCACCCATGTCTTCAGTGGTAATATGCAGCACTGGCCTAAAATAATTCACCAATACCCATTGGAGCCTGTTCTCAGGAATGAAGCATAATCTACCTAGGGATCTCAAAGGAATGCCTCGGGCTAAGACACGCAAAGCATCCTGGGGCTTCCAAAGCACATGCTGAATCCCGAGTGGTTCTGTGCTCCCAGGAAAACACAGAGGAGGGGAATAAATATTTGTTCGATGGGCTGATTATTAGCGACAGCTTTGATGTTCTTATCCTTTGTTAGCAAATGGAATTTTGAGTTCAGAACGTGAACAAAGGAACGACTTTGCTCTTTTTAATGAGTGCCAGAAAACCCAAGTTGTGTTTCTCTGCAAGGGACTGATTGTCAAAGGGGCCATTGGGCAGAGTCTCAGTGATCTGGCTAGCCTGTCCCCTGTGCATTTCTTAAGAGATAGATTGTAGTCTTTAGGGTGATTTATTGCCTTTATGTGAGACCCTTTAGAACACTTAAACTCTTTGGATTATTTTAGAAGCAAAATATTTTATTATAAAAATATAAGATCCCTCTTTGTGTGTTCTGCCCCCTTCACCCACCTCCATGAGTGTGTAGAGGTCAAGAGGAGGACCCTGGGTGCCCTGCTCTGAGGTAGGGTTTATCATTTAACCTGGAGCTAGGCTGGGGCCAGCAAGCCCTCCTGTCTTTGCCTCAACCACAATGTTAGGATTAAAGGCCCGTGCCACCATCACCCCCAGCATTTTACTTAAGTGGTGGGGATTTGAACCCTTAACCACCTAGCTGTCTCCTCAGCACCTCCCATGGTCTTTGTTTATTTGTTTTGTTTTCTCTTGTTGCCCAGGGTGGCTCAGACTTGCTGTGTAGTTGAGGGTGGCCTGGAGCTACTGTCTCTGGGGTTCCGGGGTCCCAGGCCTGTGTTATCATACCTGTTGTAATAGGGTGCTGCACGTCAAAGTGGAGGCCTCTTATGCCCTGGGTAGACACTCTACCCATTGAGCTACACCCCAGCCCTGAAAAGATATTACTTAAAATTTGTTTCAGCTTTCCTTCTTTGTGTAAAATCTTTTATTGTTGCCCAGGGGAGGGCTGGGAGTGCAGTTCAGTAGGTGGAGTGCTTGTCTGACGCACCTGAGACCATGGTCCAACCTCTAGCATCTCAAATGAGCATGGGGGATATTCTTGTTATCCCAGCACTCAGGATATAGAGGCTGGAGGACCAGAACTTCAAGGTTATCCTTGGCTGCATAGGCCAGCCTGGGCTACACAGGATTCTGTCAAAAATATTGTCAGATTAATTGTAAATCAGCCTAGTTAAGAATCAGCTAAATGATCCCATAAAGACTGTAACCTTTTAGATAAGTACTGTTAAATAATGAACTGTAAAATATGGATGAACTTAATGCGTGGATACATAATGATCCCGGGTACAGTCTTAATAGCCTTGGCATGCAGCAGAAAATGTAACTTCTGTGACACCCGGAAGAGAAAGCTTTGGACCCAGACCAAAATAATTTAATTAAACTGTGATATTTTACCAGATAAATTCTAAGAGTGAGGCATGTCTTATTGCTGCAGGGTATAAACAGAATACAAAATAAGGGTCTGGGGTGGGGATAGGCAATTAAATCCCACTGTGGGGAGAGGTGGAGGGGTGGGAACCTTTGCTGGTCATTAGCAGTTTCAGTATTCATAAACCAGAAGGTGAACAAATATACTTCTTGGAAAATTCATTTCCTCCTCCAGAAATGACTGCAAAATCTTTTTGTTGGAATATGGCATATACCAAAATAAATGATGAGCCAACAGTTGTTCAGCTGGAGTTATTTTTTAATTGTTCTTTATGCTGCATATTTTTAGCACTTAGATGAGAAATCAATCTATTAATTTTCATTGCTCAGAACCCAACAATAATATGACTTTGGCAAGTACAACTAATGAGAGCAAATTCAGAAAGGTAGATAAAAGAGGCCCTTGGCTAGCAAGACATTAAACTTAAGACAAATGGGAAATAAACAGATTTTAGTTTTCAAATAATTTGTTTTATTTTATGTGCATCGCTGCCTGCATGTATGTATGTGTAGGGGTTTTGTATCCCTTGGAACTGGAGTTACAGACAGTTGGGAGCTGCGAGGTGGGTGCTGAGAATTGAACACCAGCCCTCTTGAAGAGCAGTCAGTGCTCTTAACTGCTGAGCCATCTCTCCTGCCCCAGGGTTTTAGGTGTTGGAATATGGTGATGTGGATCTTAGCCTATCCTGGGCTACATGGTGAGGGTTATCTCACACTGCTCCCAGCCCCACAAAAGCCAAAACTCCTACCTCAGTTACCTGTGTTTGCATTAGTCCAACAAGATGAGTTCATGTATGTTCAAGAATTGAGACATTTGGGGGACTTACTACATGTGGGGTCCATTCTCAGCAGGCAGAGGCAGAAGTGCTACAGGTTCCAGACCAGCAAGACCTACATAATGTGTTCCAGAACAGCCGAGGCTGCATAGAGACATGTCTCAATAAACAGGCAGACAACACTGTTGTAGAATATTATTTTAACCAGGCAAAGATGTTACATTTGTTTATGCTGCTATGGAATGTTACTTTAACTGTGTGAAGGTATGTTACATTTGCTTTCCCCCCCCCCCCCCGCCCTTGTTAACAATGTAAAGTACATTTGCTTGTGATGCATGTGTTTAATGATGTAAAGATGTGTTGCATGTGTTTAATGATGTAATGATGTGTTGCATGTGTTTAATGATGTAAAGATGTGTTGCATGTGTTTAATGATGTAAAGACGTGTTGCATGTGTTTAATGATGTAAAGATGTGTTGCATGTGTTTAATGATGTAAAGATGTGTTGCATGTGTTTAATGATGTAAAGATGTGTTGCATGTGTTTAATGATGTAAAGATGTGTTGCATGTGTTTAATGATGTAAACACATATTTACATAATTTTCTCCTTGCCTGCCTAAGGAACCTAATTGGTCTAATTAAGAGCTGAACAGCCAATAGCTAGGCAGAAGAGGGCTAGGTGAGGCTGGCAGGAGGAGAAATCTAGGCTGGAGAGGAATGAGAGAAGAGGAGAGAATAAGGAAGAAAGAGAGGGACATGCCCAGGGCCAGAAGCCAGGCAGCCACCAGCCAGCAGACACAAGAAACAGTAAAAGTAAGATATACAGAAGGAAAAATAAATAAATAAATAAATAAATGCCCCAAGGCAAAAGATAGATTGAGAATAACAGGTTAGCCAGATGGTGGTGGCGCACGCCTTTAGTCCCAGTACTTGGGAGGCAGAGGCAGGCGGATCTCTGTGAGTTCGAGACCAGCCTGGTCTACAAGAGCAAGTTCCAGGACAGCCTCCAAAACCACAGAGAAACACTGTCTGGAAAAAAAAAAAAAAAAAAAAGAACAGGTTAATTTAAAAAAAGTCTAAGCTCCATGTCTTGATTTGGGAGCTAATTGGTAGCCTAAAGGAAAGACCAGTACACAACGCAATTACAATTATTTCTGGTCTAGCTGTGTGGTTCAGGTCTGCCTGGTATGCATGAGTCCTTGGGCTCAGTTTCCAGCACAGCAAACAGAAAAGAAAATTAGAATTGTAAATGCCACTTATACGGCTACTTATTTGTTTGTATGGGCTTGAGTGTTCCTGAGTGCACTTATGTGCACTGTGTGTATAGGAGCCCTCAAGGGTCACAAGAAGGCATCAGATCCCGGAAGCTGCAGTTAGAGGCAGTGGTGAAGGCCACCATGTGGATGTTGGGACTCGAACCCAGGTCATGTGCAAGAGCTTTCCTCCAGCCCTAAAGATTATAGTTATGTGATGATTTGGTCATTTGGGTAAAGAGCAATGGAATTCCATGTGTCTTGGTGTCACCTCCCTTCCCCTTCCTGCTCTGAAACGTGCTGTCACTGCAGGCAGAAGTCATTTCACATGACTGTTTAAAGGACTGCCTGAGCTGTGCTCATCTTCACGTCGTGAGACGGGGATGGATGAAGGGTGCAGTCTGGGCGCCCCATCTACCATTAGCTGCTCTGCAGGAAGATTCTTGTGCACAGGAAAGAGAGACGTGATCTCATTGCAAAACCTGTAGCTGGAAATCCTCACTTCCGGGATGACCTTGTCCTTAAAACAGGCTCCTCTGAAAACCAGGGAGAGACGTCTTCCCCAACTCTAAGTGTGAGTGTGTGCGCGCGCACACACATTTCATTTACTTTTGAGGGATTAGTGGTGCACACTTCTAATCCCAGCATTTGGGAGTCAGAGGCAAGCAGATCTCTGTGAGTTCGAGGTCAGCATGGTCTACAGAGTGAGTTTCAGGACAGCCAGCACTATACAGAGAAACCCTTTCCCAAAAAAAAGCAAAAGCAAACAACAACAAAAATCTTTAGATTTTTGAGTGGGACCCACAGGCCTGAGGTTGAACTTATCTGCCAGACCCTGGTGAAGGCAGTGATTGCTCCTTTCTCCTCAGTTGTAGACCACATTTAATTTCTTACATTGACTTATTTATGGCGAGTGGGGAGATGGGTGTGTGGGGGAGGGGTGTGTGCAATGGAGGACACCATACAAGCCAGCTCTCTTTTTCCACCTCGTGAGGCCCCGGGATCAAACTCACATCCCTGCTCTCGACCGCAGACGCCATTGCCCGCAGCAGGCAGACACGGACCACATTCCCTAACTCGCGCAGCTGTGCGTGTCAGGAGCCTTGCTTGTGCTGGCCAATTGCTTTGCTGCTCCCACGCATTCATTCTGCGGCTCTGTGATTCTAGGAAGCCCCACCACAAACCCACTCCAGAAGTCAGGCCTTAGG
Organism: Cricetiscus sungorus; assembly: GCA_030556225.1. Lineage (NCBI taxonomy): Eukaryota > Metazoa > Chordata > Mammalia > Rodentia > Cricetidae > Cricetiscus > Cricetiscus sungorus. The sequence continues at coordinate 6,044,127 of JANBXA010000311.1, read as the reverse complement.
CTGGGTTATGCTGAAGGAAGGGTGCCACTTTGCACGGTGGAGCCTAATTTAGACCCACAGCCAGTTCCGCCAGAGGGTTTTTTTTGTTTGTTTGTTTGTTTTCTTTTTTGGAAGGCTGGAAGATCAAAAGGGATCTCGAAGTAACAAACACCCTGCATGCCTGTACCCTGGAATTTCCAAGAGTCTTCAGGCATGGTCATTGTGTGATAAGCTGGTGGAATGTGTGTTTGTCCCCTCAAACCCGGCTTCTGACCTCTCAGTGTGCCTGGTAATTTTGTGTAGAAAGAAATGGTGAGAAGGGACTGTGACCTCTGGCAATGAGCTGCTAAGTATGGGGACAAGACAGGCTGACTGCCCTGTAATTAGGGCTTCCTCTTACAGTGATTCTTTAGCTAGCACTGTGACCTTCATATGTACCTCTCATGACCTTCATATGTACTTCACATGACCTTCATATGTACCTCTCATGACCTTCATATGTACCTCTCATGACCTTCATATGTACCTCTCATGACCTTCATATGTACCTCTCAGAATTTCTCCAGGTGAGTGAGGCAGCAGTGAAATCATTTCTTTTTGTTTGCCTGTTTTTCGAGACAGGGTTTCTCTGAGGAGCCTTGACTGTCATGGAACGCACTCTGTAGACCAAGACTGGCCTCGAACTCCACCTGCCTTTGCCTCCTGAGAACTGGGATTAAAGGTAAACACCACCACCACTGAAATAAATTCTTTAAAGGAAAAAAAACCCTTTACTTTTAGGGACTAGAGAGAAGATTCAGCAGTTAAGAGCATTTAGTGCTCTTGCAGAGGACCTGGGTTTAATTCCCAACACCCACGTGGCTGCTCACAACCATCTGCAGCTGCAGTTACAGGGGATCTGACGCCACCTTCTGGCCCCATAGGGCACTACATGCATATGGTGCACTTACATGCAGGCAAAACACCCATACACAGAAAACTTTTAACTGACTTTATTATTTTAAATTATGTGTCAGTGTCGTGTCTGCATTTGGGTATGTGTATGTGAGTGCAGGTGCTTGCAAAGGGCAGAGGGGTCTCCTCTGGAGCTGGAATTAAAGGGACTTGTGACCTGTGAACATGGGTTCTAGGAGCCTGGCTTGGGTCCTCTGGAAGAGAAACAAGCACTCTTAACCTCTGAGCTATCTCTCCAGCCCTAAATAAATCCTTAAAAAAATGCTCTTAGTTATTTTTATTTTATGTTTATGAGTGTTTGCTGGCCATGTGTACATGCACCATGTGCGTGTAGGTAGGTGCCTGTGGAGGCCAGCAGAGGATGTCAGAACTTCTGGAAATGGAGTGAGACCTGGGACTAGGCTACCATGTCGGCACTGGCAACCAAACTCAGGTCCTGGGGCAAGAGCCCCGATGTTCTTAACTGCTGAACTACCCATGGAGTCTGAAACCATTGCTAGTGGAAAGGCCGAGTCAGAAAGCACAGAGTTGCTGGCCTCGCCTGTGTAAGTTCCTGGGATTGGGGCCCATAACTACCTTTTGCTCTATAAACAATTGGCTGGTACTAAACCCCACGGTGAAACACTTGTCTACCAGCATCTAGGGCTCTGGGTTTGATCTCATAAAACCCCAAACAGAAAGCAAACTGAACCGCTGTAGTACTGTGTTCTGGACATATTTGCATGTTTGTTTTACAGGGAATAAACACAACCTCGGCGTGTTCTGAGTGAAATCTAGAAATAGCTGCCTTCCACTCCCCCTACCAGAGACATGAAGTCCTTTGTTCAGATCTTCACGTGGGAACCTCACGTGGCTCCAGGAAGAACACTCACCAGCTCAGACTCTGTTCTGTTAAACTTGCGTGGGGGCTGAGAAGGCTCAGTGGTGGATGCTTGGCCAACATCCCCCAGGTTCTGGGTCGGGTCGCTAGAATTTGAGACAAAACCCTGTTATTACAGTCAGTTCACTATAGGTTTTCCTACCCTGGGCCCAGTCACATGGCCTCCTGGTGCAGGTAGGCTGTGAGCTACTATGTCTGTGTGTCAGCCTCCCAGTTTTGCGTGAGTAGTTGGCCTGAAATCTCTTATCTGGTGGAGCCAGACAAGTCCTTAAATTTGAATCTTTCTTTTCTTTCTTGGGAGAATTTTATTTCTCAACTCCTTGCATGCCGCAACAAAAACGGAAGTGGATGCAGGAAATCAAATTCTACTCATCTGCCCTTCTGTTAGCCATTTCTTTCTGTATTACAGTTATTAGTCAACTGCCCTATTGTGTTGCTTGGTTGTTTGTTTTGTTGCTGGTATTGCTGTTTTGTTTTGTCACCTTGACACAGCTCCAGTAGTCTGGGAAAGGGGTATCTGTTGAGAAAATGCCTCCATCAGACTGTCTTTAGGCAAGTTTGTGGGGCATCTCCATGATTATGATTGGTGTGGGAGGGCCCAGCCCACTGTGGGTGCCGCCACCGTTGGACAGGATTGTATAGGAAAGCAGGCTGAGCAAGCCATGGGAACAAGCCAGTGAGCCGTGGTCTTGACCGCTCTTGTTTCAGTTCCTGCCTAGCGTTCCTGTCCTGACTCCCCTACATGATAGTCTGTGAGCTAAATAAACCCTTGCCTCCCCAAGATGCTTTTGGTTATGGTTGTCACAGCAACGGAAACTCCACAAAGACAGCTGAGGCTGTAGCTGGGTGGTGGAGTACTTGTCTAACATGCATGAGGTCCAAGCTGCTCTCCAGCTCTCTATGGAGCTGAAGAAGACCTTTAACTTCTCATCCTGCCATTGCCTTCCAAGTACTGGATGTTTACCGTCTGTGTGCATGCCTGTATGTGTGCATGCATACCGTGTGTATGCAGTACCTGAGGAGGCCAGAAGGGGGCACTCTCCACTGAGCCAGTTCTCCAGCTACCCTTCTGTCCCCTTTGAACTTTTAATTTTGGGACAGGGGGTCATGAAATTGCCCAAGCTGGCCTTGAATGTGTGATAATCTTGCCTCGGCCTCCCTAGTAGCTGAGTTTACACACCTGCACCACCAGTCACAGTTTGTAGCATTCTTTAAAATTGGGTTTTCCAGGGCCAGAGAGATGCCTGAGCTGTTAACAGCATTTGCTGCTCTTGCAGAGGACACCAGTTCAATTCCCAGCATCTGCATGGTGGTTCATAATCATCTGTAACTTCAGTTTTCGTATCTAATGTCCTCTGCTGGTCTCTGCAGGCACTGCACATGTGTTACACAGACATGCATACTGTGGTGTCCTTGTAGGGCTATAGGTGTGGCCTTGTCGGAGGAAGTATGTCATTGGGAGTGGGTTTTGAGGTTTCAAATGCTGAAGCCAGCAGTGGTCTCTCTTTTCCTGTTGCTTGCTGATTCAGATGTAGACCTCTTGGCTACCTCTCCAGCACTATGTCTGCCCGTGTGCTGCTATGCTTCCTGCATGAACTGAACCTCTGAAACGGTAAGCCAGCCCCAATGAAAGGTTTTCCTTTATAAGAATTGCCACAGTCATGGTATCTCTTCTTAGCAATAGAACACTGACTAAGACAAACATAAAACAAATCCCACCCCAAAAGATTTTTTTTTTTCAGGGCTAGAAAGATGTCTTAGCAGTTAAAAAAAGAAAAAAACACTTGCAGCTCTTTGGAGAACCAAAGTGTGGCTCCTTGCACTTACTTCAGATGGCTTGCCGTCGTCTATAATTCCAACTCTAGAAGATTCGGCACCTCTGGCTTCAGCATACCTCTGCCTCACATACACGTATGTACCTGCAGACACACACAAACACACAATAGTAAAAATAGGGCTGGAGAGATGGCTCAGCGGTTAAGGGCACTGGCTGCTCTAGCAGGGGTCCTGAGTTCAATTCCCAGCAACCACATGGTGGCTCATAGCTAAGCTAATGAGATCCGGTGCCCTCTTCTGGCCTGCAGGGACACGTGCAAGCAGAACACACTGTACATAATAAATACATCTTTAAAAAAAGACGTTTTCTCTGCTGGGAGCAATGGCGCAGGCCGTTCATTCTAGCACTCAGGAGGTCAAAGCTGGAAAACCATGAGGCCCAGGTCATCCTCATAGAGAATTTGAGGTTAGCCTGGGCTACGTGAAACCCTGTCTCAAAATACCATTGTGAGGCATACACTAGAGAGGACTACATAGGCATAGGCTCAAGGCAGCAGAAAGTCTTCACTAGCTGCCTGGCAGTTAAACTGAGTGAGTGGTCAGGACTCAAGTGCAGTCCCCAGCCTTTCCCACCCTGGGCAGACACACCTCAGTTAGCAGAACTGCTGGAGCCTAAAGGCGAGATTGGTACATTCAGGAACTTTCCCAGAACCTTGGACTTTGATGGATTAGGTTTTGGCTGTCATTCTGGTAGGTGCCTGCCTTCCTGCTGGGTTCCAAGGCCTGTGTAGTGCATCCATCATGGAGTCAACTGGACTAAGGTCTGGGGGCCTGCCACTATATAAAATAAAGGAAGAAATAGAGTCATTTTCCTTAAAATGTTAGCAAAGAGATGTCCAGCATGTCAAGAGGAGGGCTTAAGGACTGACCAGCGAGATGGCTCATTTAGTGACCCCCTGTCACTAAAACTGTGCCATCACAAGCTCCCAGACAGCTGGCTCCACAAAACTGTCCTCTGAACGGCACCCAGAAGCTGTGCATGGGTGTACACACACACCACGGTAATGATGAAAGAGAAATCTCGAGGGGAAGTAAGACCCATCTTATTTGTATTCTAATGGGAGCGACTCAGCAGAGAGAAAAGGGGGGGGGGAACGTGCTGGAGCCCGGCGAGGGAGGGTTTCTGAGCCGTGTCCTTGAGTAATGAGAGGGGATGGGATCAAATGAACAAGCAGAGGGCTGGGCTTTGATGGAGCATAGATGATTCATCCCTAATTGCAGGCAGGAAGCCAGAGTGTGGATTTAGAGAAGGACGCATGGGTGGGGGTTGGAGGAGTCCTGCAATTTCTCTGCTGATTGCGTCAATATTCACAATGCACTTGGAAAGAAATCCATCAGCCGAGAGTGAGAGTGAACGGGAGGAAATGTTGGGAGGGTTCAGCGGAAAGCGGAGCTTGTGAAATAACTGGCTGGAAAATTAGGAAAGAAATTAACCGGGATAAGTGTTGTATGACTGCCAGGGCATTATGAGCCCGCTTGACGTTTGTGGTCATGGGTTTGAAAGCGAATGCAGCCAGTCTCATTGGGGTGACAGGTGCGGGTGCCTTCTAGGTAGCAATTGGAACTATTACGAAGGCTGTGGTTTTGCACAGGGAGTGTGAAGAGGAGGACATTGCTGAGGGTGTAGACAGGGGAAAGAGCCCGTGCTAACCACAGAATGTAAACAAGGCTGTGGGGACCGGGACAGCCATCGTGTCACGAGGGTAGGACCAGGCTCAGTTTTGAGAGGAAGCCATTCTCAGGGGGTAATTAGTCATGAAGGTAGTCCTGCTTTGCCTCCCCTGCCTGCACCCCTCCTTTGCTGTGTTTGCATGCTGACCCTGCAGCTCTGCACACAGGCCCAAGCAGCACAGGAGGCTGGGCACATGCAGGGCCACACTTTTGGACTTCTGGAATCCAGAACTGGGAGTTATAAACCAGCCTGCCTGCCTCCCCTTCCTCCTCTCTGGCTTTCTCTCCCCCAGAGTTGCAGATTAAACCACAGCGTTGTACAGGGTCTGGTAGGCCCGGCAGAGCACAGCCTATCTCTGTTAGTATCTTCTAATCTCTGTGTGTGCTCCTGTGCACATGCATGAGTGTGTGTGTGTGTGCGCATGTGTGTATAAGTGAGTGTGGGTGCTCCTGGGTTTCAGCATGTGGCTGATTGTCAAAGGACAACCCAGGAGTTGTCCTCAGCTTCCAGCCTGATAGACAGGATCTCTTTAATGCTGCATAGCCTGGCCTAGCTGCTCTGAGAGCCTCGGAATATTTTTCTGTCTCTGCCTCGCAGGTGTATGCCATCACACCGGGTTTTGTGTGTTTGCCGAGGATGGGGGCAGGGATCGGAACTCCAGCCCCCAGTGCTGGTGTGGGAAGCCCTTTAACCACTGAACCATCCTCCCCAGCCCTGACTCTGTTCTAAATAAGTGGCTCTATTTCAAATATTGTTACAGCATTGGGAAGAGGACTCACACACCACCGCCACTGCCACCGCCACCCACCCACCCACGTCTCTAAGGGAAGCTTGCCTTGCCGTTCAGTGACCTCCAGATAGTTTGGTTTGGCACAGAGGACAGCCTTCAGTGACCAGGACACGGCTAGGCTGATTTGCTTTCTCCCTTTCAGGAATTCTAGCTAGGAAATGCTCAAGGCATGAGGCATTTGGCAGACACAGCTCAAGCTGACAAGCCACAAGCTACAGAAAAGCCAGAGAAGCCAGGAGCCACATGAAAGGCACAGTTTGAGGACTTGAAGCTCTGAGACCGCTGGGGCTGGGGCTCATAGGAGGGCTGCCTGGGGGAGGGGCTGCTGTGGAGCTAGGGGTCCACAGCCCAGGGAGCGGGCTGTGTTCTCACCCTTCCTGTGGCCCAGCCTCCGGTCTCCTCTCTCCCTGAGAACATCCGGCTCTTAACTGCGGAGACCTCTCTCCAGCCTCTGCATCTACCTTTTCCATAAAGAATGATAATTTTACCCCTAGAAATCCCCGCTACTCCACTTAGTCCCTTTTCTCTTCCTACCTTTTACTGTCGTTTCCAGAAAGTCGTTTCGCATGATGCCAAATAATTGGAATCCAATACTGTGGTTCCTTTCCCTCGGAGTTGTCTTTAAGCTTCCTCTGGGTCTTCTTGTGACTTGACGGTGCATTCCTGTTTACTGTCAAGTAATATTCAACCAGATGACTGTATTGAAAGACGTGTAATAACAGGTACTCCCCCACCCCCACCCTCACTGTCTCTCTTTTGAGACAAGATCTTGCTATGTAACTCTGGCTGTCCTGGAACTCTGGAACAATAAGCCAGGCCAGGCCGGCCTCAAACTCATAGAGATCTGCCTGCCTCTGCCTCTGCCTCTGCCTCTGAGTGCCAGGAGTAAAGATGTTCATCATCGGAGCTGGAGAGGTGGCTCAGAGGTTAGGAGCATTGGCTGTTCTTCCAGAGGATCCTGGTTCAATTCCCAGCACCCACATGACAGCTCACAACTATTTATAACTCTGGTTCTGGGAGATCTAACACCTCACACAGATGTACATGTAGGTGAAACACCAATACACATAAAATTAAATAAAATAAATAAATAAAAGGTGTTTATCATCACACTAGCCAAATTGCTGCCTCTTTCTCCTTCTTTTTCTCCTCCTTTTTTTATAAATAGTATTGGGATAGAACCCAGGGCCTTTCACATGCTAGAACAACATTCTACAAATGGGCTATGTGTCTCTCCCCATAAACTTTATGCAAAACAAGTTGCAAATAAAAAAAAAAAAGTCACACACCAAAATGAACCAGACCACAAATCAATCTATCTATCTATCTATCTATCTATCTATCTATCTATCTATCCATCCATCCATCCATCCACCCACCCACCCACCCATCCATCCATCCATCCATCCATCCATCCATATATATATATATATTTTGATTTGAAAAATGCAGGGCTGGTGAGAAGGTCCCCTGAGTAAAGACCTTTGCTACCAAGGCTGAGGGTTTGAGTTGCAGCCCAGACAGAGATCCACATGGTAGGAGAGAGCTCTCTCCTGAAAGTTGTCACCTTCACTCCCATGCACTTGTGCCAATCCCCAAAATAAATCAATGAAAAATGTGCCAGGTAAACGAGGTGGTGGTGGTGCATGCCTTTAACCCCAGCGCTTGGGAGGCAGAGGCACATAGATCCCTGTGAGTTTGAATCTAGCCTGGTCTACAGAGAGAGTCCTGGGACAACCAGGGCTGTCACACAGACAAACCCTGTCTTGAAAAAACAAAAAAGCAACAAACAAATAAATATATGTGCCAGGCATAATGGAACACATCTTTATCCCCAGCACTTGGGAGGTAGTGGCAGCCAGATCCCAGTGAGTTTGAGGCCAGCCTGGCCTACATTAGACAGATCTTGGTCAGTCAGGCATAGTATGACCCTGTCTTATGAACAAATAAATAGACAAAAACAAAGTGAATGTGAGGCTGGAGAGAAGGCTCAGCAGTTAAGAGCACTGGCTGCTCTTCCAGACGACCTGAGTTCAATACCCAGCACCCACATGGTGGCTCACTCTGGTTCTACAGGATTTCATGTTGTCTTCTGCCCTAATCCAGCACCAGGCACACAAGTGGTACAGACACACATGCAGGCAACACACACACAGAAAAAACAAATGGAATTTTAAAACATTAAGTGTATGTTTGGCTGAGTGCTTGATGTTAAAGCATTTGCTTAGCTTGTATGGGTGGAGCTTTGAATTCATTCTCCAGCACCACACACACACACACACACACACACACACACACACACACACTCATACACACACTCATACACACACACACTCATACACACACACACTCATACACACACACATCACACACACTCACACACACACACTCATACACACACACTCATACACACACTCACACACACACACAGATGCATACACACACATATGTGCACACACGCATACACACACACACAAAATACACATGTGCATACACACATACACACTCACTCTCCACACCCACATGAACACTGGAGACACACAATAGCCGAATTGTAGTTGGGATTAAGTGACAGGAAAGAGAATGTCCCAGAATTGACCTGCCTGGACATTACAGCTTGCTTGCCTGGCAGAAGCGAGTTTTGGTATTCTTCCTACATCAGAGAGGTGTTCTGCCCTGTCAGTTATTCACATTAAATTCTGGGTTCCTCATACATGGTTTAGAAACGAATCCTTTTTAAAGGCCCCTCCCGTTGTCTTGTTTGTTTGGCTTTTAGAGAAAGGAGGGTTTGAGCATCAATTCTTATGCCCCCATTCTCCCTAGAAAATAACACCTTCTTGCAAGGTAAATCTAAGCAATCTACTGGATGGGAAAATATTTATCTTTAATGCAGCTTCCCCGAGGGTGGAATTCTCCGGCTCTTTGGCTCACTCAGTTAACGTGGACAGCTGTTCCTAACAGGAAGCGTGGAATTGCATGGCTCCCTGAAAGGGAAGGAAGACAGAGGGAGGAGGTTCCCAATTATCAAACTTGGATTGGGGCCAAGATAATGAAACTCCTTGTCTCCGCCCCTCAGCTTTCACGAGTCCTGTGAGACTCTTGGTAACCGCAAGTGGTCAGGTGTAGAGCTCATCTACAGGGCATCCTTGTGACTCACGTTCAATGTGACTCAGGAGGAGAGAGCATCAGCCACCCCAGCTGAGCATGCTGGCCAACAGACTGTAAAATAAAATTCAGCAGAGCCTGTGCTTTAACTGGGAACCTCAGCTGCTCTCGACAGCCAGTCACATACAAACAAAGGAAAGAGCTTTCTGAGGTCTATTCTAAAAAAACATTTTAGTTTTAGATTTTCAGATAGGTTCCCATGTAATCCCACGCTGACCTTCTGCTCACTATGGTGGCTGAACTAATCCTCTTGCTTCCAAGTATGCACTGCTATGCCCACCTTAGGTTTGTCAGTTTTGTTTTACGTGTGTGTGTGTGTGTGTGTGTGTGTGTGTGTGTGTGTGTGTGTGTGTGCTGCGCGCGCGTTGTTTGCCCACACATCATGCTGCCATGATACATATATGGAGGGCAAAGGAACCTTATGAGAGTAGGTTCTTTCTTTTTAGCATCCGGGCCCCAGGTTGGGGTGCTGGTAGTGGTGGCGGTGGGGTTGAACCCTGTTCCTTAGGCTTGGTAGCAAGTGCCTTTTCCCAGTGAGCCACGCTGCTAGCACGGAAGCAAACACAGTGAACACACGTTTCTTCCTTGAGCACAGGGCAGGGTCAGAGCGTCCAGGGTTCCTTACCTGGCCTGTGTGCTACGGGGACCAGCGAAGGAAAAATCCCTCTGTGGTCCCATAAACTCAAGGCGCGGGCAGCACTTGTTTGAACCTGAAAAAGTGCAGCTGGGGGTAAAGAATGCGCATTATTGGCTTGGGTTTTCGCTGCATAAGCTTGGAAGCCAGTTCCATAGGAAATGCCTGGAAAGGAGCTGCAGTCTTTTGCGAGGCTTGCTGAATCACTCCGGTTTTGCTTAAGGCGGTTTAGAGGAAAATAATTTACATGTTCCAAAGCTTGAGTACTTCTGGAAGATTACGAAGGCTAGTTACCAGCCATATGTTCAAAGAGCTTGCATTCTTCCTTTCTTTTTTAATTATAAAAATTATCCATTCTTGAGATGAAAAGGAAAGGAAAAAAAAAAAAAAAAATGAACAGACCAGGCTCTCATGCAGTCAAAAGTCAGTCCCTGCTGTGTTCATCCCGTGCTCCATGGGTTCACTGGAAGCAGCTTCCATGAGGACGTCTTGAAGCACTGACAAACATACCCTTTAATATGTGTTCTATGTGGCGTGTGTGTGTGTGTGTGTGTGTGTGTGTGTGTGTAGGGGGCAGGCATTTTACACAGTGCACATGTGGAGGTCAGAGGACAGCTTTCAGCTTGTCTATCCACCATACGGGTTCTAGGGATCAAACTCAGGTTGTAAGGCTGTGTAGTGGCACAAGGCTGGGAGTGAGCTGCTGCCCTCGCAGTCACCCTTCCTACAGATGGACCCCAAACCCGTTCTTTTAATAATGCAAATAGAAGGCAGACATGGTGGCACACACCTTTAACCTCACCATTTGGGAGGCAGGAACAGGCCGTTATCTGTGACTTTGAGGCTTGTTTTGCATAGCAAGTTCCAGACTAGCTAGGGAGCCAAAGTGTGATCTCATCTCAAAATAACAAACAAACAAAAAAAAATTTTTTTTTCATTTTTTGAGACTCATCCCAAAAAAACAAACAGAAAAAAATTATTTTTTTTCATTTTTTTTGAGACAGGGTCTCTCTGTGTAGCCTAGCTGTTCTGGAACTTGCTCTGTAGACCAGGCTGGCCTTGAACTCAGAGAGATATGCCTGCCTCTACCTCCTGAGAATTGTGATTAAATGAGTATGCTACCACCACCCAATTATTCTGGGTTAAGATTTATTTATACACATATTTTAAATGTGTAGTATGAGTGTTCTGTCTTCATGCACACCTGAAGAAGGGATCTGATCCCATTACAGATGGTTGTGAGCCACCATGTGGTTGCTGGGAATTGAACTCAGGACCTCTGGGAGAGCAGTCAAGTGCTCTTAACCTCTGAGCCATCTCTCCAGTTCCTCCTCTTTCCTTCCATTTTGCTTGTATCTGTGTATGTGCAGGAGTACAGCTCTGATTTACTTTTCATGTACCCCAGATAGATGGAAGAAAAGAAAACAAAGACAAAGAACACAAATCGAGCTTAGCAGTTAAGAGCACTGGTCTGCAACTCCAGTCGAAGGCAATTCAACAACTTCTGGCCTCTGCAGGCACAGGATACAAGTGGTTTCCGGGCATACATGGGGCCAAAGCATCCATACATATAAAAAGAAAGACAATTCTTTAAAAGTCACTTTTTAGGGAGGTGTGATGGTCATCTTTAGCTACCTGGGGAGTTCAAAGCCAGCTTGGTTTTATGACACCGTCTCAACAACAACAAAAGTTGCCTGTACTGAGGTTATAATGCCAACAGAAGTCTTCTCATGTTTTCAGATTCAATAACAAAAAACAAAGAGTAGTGGTGGTTCATTTTTTTAATCCCAGAATTGGGGAGGTAGAGGCAGGCGGGCCTCTGTGAGTTTGAGTGTTCCAGGACAGCCAAGGCCAACCAAGGCTACACAGGGAAACCTTGTTTCAAACAAACAAACAAACAAACAAACAAACAAACAAACAAACTTCCCAGTTCTTAAAGCTTGCTGAAAAGAGAATAAGGGGAGAATTTCTAATTCCTTATGGGAGATGTTTTCCACTAGATATTTGACCTCTTTACCTTCCACCAACTGGTTAACTTTCTTAAGTCCTAGTTCTTTGCCCTTTAAAGCCAGGGTGATAATAACACACTTTATGGTTGTTGTCAGGACTAAGTGGGAAAAGAATGTAACATGCTGGGCATGGTGCTTGAGGACACAAAAAACTTTCCATCATGGATTAATAGTTCCTTTTTTTGTCTGTTTTTGTTTTTTCCGTGCAGGGTTTCTTTGTGTGGCCCTGACTGTCCTGGAAATCACAGAGATCCACCTGCCTCTGCAAATGTTTAGCCTGCTGTCTAGTCCCAAGTTCCCATTTCATTTGAAAGCAGAGTCTCCTCTTGCTGAAAGATAGTGACAAGAGCTTATTCATGGGCCTGTGGGAGGGCTCTGTTAAGGTTGGTTTTTCCCGATGGCCCGCCAGCCCGCCCAGCCCGCCAGCTGCACCAGCCCATAACATCTCCCATCAGGTAAAGGCACTTGCTGCCAAGCTTGACCACTTGAACTGGAAACTGCAGCCCATACATGTAGTAGGGGAGAAGCAAGACTCCTAAAGATTATCCTGGGAGCACCCAGGAGCACTGTAGCAAGCCATCCTGGGAGCACGCAGGAGCACTGTAGCAAGCTATCCTGGGAGCACGCAGGAGCACTGTAGCAAGCTATCCTGGGAGCACGGCAGGAGCACTGTAGCAAGCCATCCTGGGAGCACGCAGGAGCACTGTAGCAAGCTATCCTGGGAGCATGCAGGAGCACTGTAACAAGTTATCCTGGGAGCACGCAGGAGCACTGTAACAAGCTATCCTGGGAGCACGCAGGAGCACTGTAACAAGCTACCCCCCTATAAAGAAGTAAATGTTAAATTAAAAAAGACCCATTCCTTTTTAGGTCTCTTGGGTCACACAGTTCAGTGACATCTGTTAGTTAAGATTATTCTTCAAAGGAACGATCTTGGATGTGGAAATTATAATCTGAATAGATATTTCAAAGAGAAAATTATCCCTTTATTTGAAGTAGATGGGTGAATTATTTTGAGCTGTGTTCTATCCCTTAATTATTCTATTATATACAGACCTCAACTCCTCTGTGAAGACTGTATGGCTTAAGGACACCAGTGAGCATTTATAGAATATTAACAAAGTAACAATAGGTTCATGACTCACCCTGGGTTCATGCCAGAGTCTGTGAAAGAACTCAACAAACACGATGTACATTTCAAAAACTGCTAATTATAATTAAAAATTTAAAACCCCTCAATCCTATAAATTACATTAAGTAGAACAGGAGCATTTGGCTTGCCCCAATTCAGGCTTGTAGTATGCGGCAGACATGGCCATTGTGGTTTTGAGCGTATTAGGAATGTAGCGATAGTTTTCAAATGCGATAGTTGGCTTTTGCCTTTTCTCTTTTTGTTGGCATTTTTGGGACAGTCTGGAATATAGTTCTGACTGGCCTGGAACTCACTTTGTAGACCAGGTGGGCCTTACCATCTGATTGATTGCTATCCCCCTGCCTCTGGCTCTTCAGTGCTAAGATTACAGGCCTGAGCCACCACGCCTTGGGGCGACTGTCCACTGCCTGCTCCCCCAGCATAGCACAGATTCTGGTCTCTTAAAAAATTCTTGTGGTTATGGTCTGTTCTTTATTGCTAAGATTTTTTTTGTTTTGATTTTTAATCATGTGTGTGTGCGCGTGTGATTTGTGCGCACAGAGGTCAGGTGAGTGTTGGATCTCCTAGAGCTGGAGTTCCAGGCTCTGTAGCCACCTGATGGTGCTGGGAACCGAACTGGGGTCCTATGCGAAAAAGCAGTATGTGCTCCTGCCTACTGTGCCAGCTCTGGAGCCCTGTTCTTATTACTTCAAGGAAAGAGCTTCATTATTCTCATCAAATAAGCAGCACAATTTACCAACTCTGTCCTTTTTCTTCAATTCAGTTTTGGTCACATTGCATTAAAAAGACAAAAACCTTATAAACTGACGGTCAGAATTTAGCCTGTAAACAAATGCTTCGAACCTACTTTGTAGCTTCCCTTTGGACTCAAGGGATGGGAATCTGTCTCTTAAATGACTGAAAAAGAAAATTATGGCCTTGGTAATAATAACAGCGAGTGGACACCCGCCAAGCCCACCCGGGAGACCTGCCCGCCGGAGGGAGACCATCCCTGGAGGGTCACAGCTCAGAGGCTGGTGGCCTCGAGCTCGGCCTGCGGCCAGGGAGGGCCGACCCGGCACAAAGCCGCTGCCCGGGGCGGGGAGTCCATCGCACCGATTCCGGTCACCGCCCGGAGCGCGCACCCAGAGGCCCGGCCGCGCCGCCGCCAAAGCTTAACGTCTCCCCTCGCCTTTTCTTCTGCTTCTTTTATTAAAAAGAAAAAAAAAAAAAAAGAAGAGAAAAAAAAAGAAAGAGCGAGCCGGAGCAAACACTCCCGCCCCTAGGCCCGCCTCCCGCCTCCCATTGGCCCGCTGCCCGCCTGCGTCACGCCGAGACGCGCCAATGGCGAGGCGCGATACTGCGAGGTGGGCCGGGCCCGAGCGCGGAGTGGGCGGCGGGTCGGCGCAGCAGCCCCGCGGCTCCGCCACCATCGCGGAGGCGCCGCCGCTCCCACAGACGCTCGCGAGCCGCCCCCCGCGCTGCGCAGCCTCTCGCCACGCCGGGCCCGGTCCCCGCCTCCTTCCCCGCGCCTCGTCCGCTCGCGCGCTCCCCACCTGCTCTGCGCCCCGTTTTCTCTCCTGTTGAGGGGAGGGAAGGAGCCACCCTCCTCCGGTGGGAGCCCCTCGCCCTCGGGGCCGCGGAAAAAAGAACCCGCAGACCCAGACATGGTCCTGGGCTTCCGCTGCTGAAGGCTTGGCCCACCCGACCCGGTCGCGGTCCCGGCAGGGAAGCCCCGCTGCCCCCGGCGTCGCGTCCCCGCGGGCCGGCCCCCTCGGCCCCGCGCCCGCCGCCCTCCGCCCGCCGCCGGCCGCGCGGCCTCCCTCCCCGTCCCAGCACTTTCCCCGGAGCCGGCCGCCACCGCTCCCCTTGATGCTGTAGCGCCGGACGGGAAGGTAAGTGTCCCGAGCCGCGCCGCCCCGCTGCGCCCCGCGTTCCGGGCTCCGGTGCTCGGGGCCGGCCGGGGCGGAGAGCGGAGGCGAGCCGTCGGGGAGTCCGGTGCCGGCCCGGTGACTGTCCTACGTGCCGCTCGAACCCCGCTCCCCCCCGCTCCTCGGGCTCGCTCTCTGCCAGTCTCAGCTTAAACTGTTAGTGCCGAGCGGCTCCTCCGTGGGAGGGAGCGAGGGGCGGAGGGCTGGAGGCTGTGCGTTTCTTGCATGTTTGCGAATGTGGGGGTCTTGGGACTCACTCATTAAAGTCCCGTTTCGCGTTAGGAGGAAGACCTCCTTTGTGTTATCAAAGTCTCTGCTCCTCTGCTCTGTGATTCCACAATTAGGGAACCAAATCTCACTTGCAGAGGCGTAGAATTCTGTCATGGTTTAAGTTCTGCTGTCTGAAAGAGGGCACCCCATTTATTTATTTATTTATTTATTTTATTTATTTATTTATTTATTTATTAAGACTATAGGAAGATGGTAGTTTTACGTAGAAATGGGGTGAATGTGTGTTGTGTTGGAGGGAGTATTGCAGGTTTCCTTTGAAATTGTTTGCTTAGGAAGTTGTTGAAAGGAAAATAAAATGATTCATTGTTGAATTGTCATTATCCTGTCTCTTTTCCAAGGTTTGCTCACAATTTTTTTTTTTTTTGATTACAGACTTTAAACATTGATTTAAGCAGAATGTGCCCTTGAGAAACTGGGTGTTTTAAATGTTGCAGCATGTGCGGCTATTTTAAGGTGGATCTGAGAAAGTAGTTTTGTGTGAATCTTGAAATAGCCTTTTCCAAAGCAATTTTTAAAACAAAAGAAGACTAACTATTGAGGTTGGATTTGATGAACTACAAAACAGACATTTCGTGTAACTCAACCGAATACATCCTGGATTTAAATTTCAAACAGCTTTTATAATTGCTTTCCGTTTAAAGAGAGACCTTTTTGTCTGGTGTACACTGGTTTCTTTAGTCTCAGTCTGATGGGGGAGGGGAGACAGAGGATGGATCTATACAATAATAAAATCATCTTTGGCTAGATATTTCCTTCCGTGAATTTGCTTGCTGAGTTAATTCTACTCTAAATTACAAACCATTTTTGATTTTGATGGCCTAGTCTGGGTGGAAGCTGGCTTCCACAGTTTTCTCTGTTGTTGAGGTTGAAGGCAAAAAAGGCAGAGGCAGACACCCCCCCCACACACACACAGCACACCACCCACACTCACACACCACCCACACTCACACACTCACACACACACACACACACCACCCACACTCACACACACTCACACACACACCCCACACAGTCACACACACACACACACACCACCCACACTCACACTCACACACACACACCACCCAACACACACACACCCCACACAGTCACACACACACACACACACACACACACACACACCCACACTCACACACTCACACACACACACACACACACACACACACTCCCCCCCCAGGCTGAGGGCTTATTGTTCTTTTATACACACATTCATTCTCTCTCTCCCATATTTGGGACTTGGTTAGCACAGACAAACACAGCTTTTTTGGGGAGGGGGAGGGAGGAGGTGCTTTTCTTTTTCAGCTTTCTTCCACTCATCTCATGTCTGTCCTGTGTTGTCGTGTGTGTGTGTGTGTGTGTGTGTGTGTGTGTGTGTGTGTGTGTCCCGCCTTTGCAAGGCAAATGAGTACATGGGAAACTAAAGGACACTCTGGGACATGTTCAGAAGATCCCTGTCTCCCTTTCCTCCTGAACAGCCCTGGTTTCTGCTGCTTGCTTTTTAATTATTTATTATTGTCTGTGTGAAGATAACTCTGTCTTGGCTTTTCTATTCTCTGCTTTCACATTCTTCATTACCTCTGACCCTGTTAGGGACAGAGATTTGTTCACTTGATTTTTATCTTACTGAGTGTGACCAGGGTCTTTTTAAGTGGAAATAGGTTGCCTCAGTTACAATGATAAACATTGTATTTGAGGTTAATATTTGGCAAGGTGTGTGTGTGTGTGTGTGTGTGTGTGTGTGTGTGTGTGTTTTAAAAGAGAGTTTGATTGATGGCCCTTGACTTATCAATGAAGTTTTTGTTTTGTTTCTAACAGTGCTTTAAGGAAAGATCTGGTTTTGTGATTGGGGGCAGGGATAGAGGCCCTTTGGAATGCTGGACAGGGCTGAGAGTCCACCTGGCTAGATCTAGCTCTGGGCCAAGGATGGAGGTTAGTGTGAATACATGTGGTTTGCAGAATAGCACCTTCTACTGGTTAATTGCTTTGACGATCCAGAGAAGAGGATGGGGGGAGGGGATTAACGGCTGAGGCTTAATGATTTTCTTTTAAACACAGCGGCTGTGCCTTTCTGCAAATGCCACTTCCCCAGGCTGCTAATACAGATGCCCTTTGACAGGCACACTTGCATTGCAGCCTTATTATGTTATTGGCTGTGTCTTGACATTAATTTGTTCTGTTATCAGGGGTATTTTCACATTGTGACTTGTAAGACTCCTTTGAATTGATGCTCTTTCGTTTTTTAAGAAATGTAGTTTGTCTTAAGCTGGTAAACAAAATAGGTGTTTATTTTCATGCCAGGTGTCAGAAACAATACTCACCAGAGGCCCTTTAAAATAATTTTTTAGATCATTGAAAATATATTTATCTTATAGAAAGTAAAATTCTAGCATTACAGATTTTCCTATGGGATTTAAACACCCACTCCCTGACAGAGAGGTTGAAGAGAAGTTGGGTGGGGAAATCTCACTAAAATCAGCAATTTGGTGCTGTATTATAATAGTGTTTTTGATAGTTGTATCAGTATTATAATAATAAGCCTGATAGAATGGCTTGTGGATTTGTTTTTGTTTTTTTTTTTTTTTTTAATAAGCTGGAGCCTAGCAAAAATTTGTGCACAGAGATTAACAGAGCAGATGATAGATGCCTCCTCAGTTTCTGGGCTAACGTGCAATTTCATAAATGGCTGCTTGATAAGTGCCTCACAGGGGTTACCATCATGGGTCCTAACCCATGTCAGTTGTTTTAATGCAATGGCCAATTAGAGAGCTTTGTAGCTGTAAATGTGTATTCCAGACTGGCTGTTCTTAAGGTTGGCCTTGCTGATTCACTGGAGTTCCAAAAGCTTGAAGCACAGTCCCTTTTTACAATGCAGTGATAGCAGCTCAGTATTTGTTCAGTGGGGATATAGTCAGGTAATTTCATTTCAGCGTAGGCTTTATCAATATTTTGTTGAAAACAAGGTGATGTAACTAGAGGCCAGATTGAGCTAAAAAGGTTACTAAATCAAGAAATAGAATATTTCAGTACTCTTTCACTTAGTGGTCAGTAAAGCAAGTTTTTTTATTTATTTTTTAAAAATGAGGCAGTGGATCCGGCAGTCATTA
The DNA here is from genome assembly GCA_030556225.1 of Cricetiscus sungorus. Taxonomy (NCBI): domain Eukaryota; kingdom Metazoa; phylum Chordata; class Mammalia; order Rodentia; family Cricetidae; genus Cricetiscus; species Cricetiscus sungorus. The sequence continues at coordinate 6,025,750 of JANBXA010000311.1, read as the reverse complement.
TACACAATGGAACTGATGTTGAGACTGCGCCCTAAGACCCTGTGCGTAGTGAATGTTACCGTGCACATCCTCAGTGCCCACTACTTTAAAATTGGGTTGAATTTTTCACATCTTGTTCAAATCTCAGTAATCAGTAAAACGTTTAAGTTGTAAAATAAGTTGTATATACTGAGTTCTCTTGGGAATTGTGTGCTTTCCTGCTAACTGCTCTTGGCAGCTACTTTTACAATTGATTTAAAGGTTAAGATAGCAGGAAATTTATATTTTTTAAGTGAATCATTAGTGTAACCTAGCTGTGAACTTCATCTCCCCCGCCCCCCACAAAAAATACACTCAGGAGGGAGTGAGAGGGGGCAACTACACTGTTGTACACAGGGAGGGGGAGGGGGAGGGGATGACACACATCTACACTTTGTTCTGTGTAAGTTTTCTGATAACACTATACTTTAGACTTTAGTTGATCATAGGTTTTTTTAATCACCAGAAATTTGTCTTGAATCCTATGTAATTATTAATTATTGGCACCCTGATAGTTATTCCACAGTTGAAGCTTTGCATAGCCTATTTAAGTGTGATTTTTGGCAAGCGTGTTAGTTTGTGCTTAGCTTCTTGTCTAACACGGTTCTAGTGTTTTTAAAGTGAGAAATGTGCATTTAAATATTCGTTACAGTATTACTAAGATTGCTTATGCCATTTCATTGAACATCTGACTACAAATAACTCAAGTATGCTCAAATATTTACCAGCTTGGAGTTTTGGTTGGATTTTTCAATTTAATTAATTAATATATATTTTGGAGACAGGGTTTGGCCTCGAACGTCTAGCAAACCTGCTGTAGCCTCGCAAGTGCTGAGATTATGGATGTGTGTTTCCATGTTGACCTGGAATTGTGATTTATATAAATAATTTGTTGGTGTACCAAGTAATTAAGATATAATTCATGACCTTATGTTAGGTAACTAGGTCAGCTAAAACTGCTAACATAAGTTCTTTAAGTTTTTTTTTTTTTTTTTTTGGACTGGAGAGATGACTCAGTAGTAAGAGTTCTGGGTGCTTTTCCAGAGGACCCAGATTCAATTTCCAGCTTCCACAAGGTCGCTTACTACCAGTTATAACTCCAGCCGAGGGGATCTGATACCCTCTTGTACTCTCTTAGAACACTGCACACGTGTAGACTTGTAGTGCACAGATACACAAGTAGGCAGAACACCCAAATGCATAAGGTAAGAGCTTAAAACATTTTATACAATTATTGTATTCAGTTTTGGTAGCACCTGCTTTAATTCCAGTGCTTTTTGGAGGCAGAGTCAGCCATATCTCTGTGAGCCTGGTGTACATGCTAAGTTCCAGGTCAGCCAAGGCTGCATGGTGAGATTATTTCTCAAAAAAAAAAAAAAAAATTAAGAAAAAGTTTGTTTTATTAAACTGTGGAGTGGGGAAGTGGGGCACACACTTGATTGTGTGGGCACCCATGCATACATGTGAGGGTCAGGAGCAGCTTTGGAAGTCCATTCTTTCTGCTATGTATATCCTGGGACTCTGACTCAGTTTGTCAGGGAGTACTGGACAAGCTTCCTTACCAGATGAGTCATCCTGGTGGCTTAATGACCTGTTTGTGCCAGCGTAAAAAGAGGTTTTGTTGGGGAGGGGAGAGGAGGTTCAGGGTCTCATGTAGCCCAGGCTAGTCTCAAACTCCATATGTAGCCCAGGATGCCTATGAACGCGTATACGTTTTGTTGTAACCTCCTAAGTGCTGGGATTATAGGGACACATCACATGCCCAGCTTTAGAATTTTTTTTTTGTTGTTGTTATTGTTTGTTTTGGTTTTTCAAGGCAGGGTTTCTCTGTGTATCCTTGGTTGTCCTGTAGACCAAGTTGGTCTCAAACTCAGATCTGCCTGCTTCTGCCTCTCAAGTGCTGGGATTAAAGGTTTCTACCACCACCACCAAGCAGTTAAAGGGTTTTGCTTTTGTCTTTTTGAAACAGGGTTTCTCTATGTAGCTCTGGCCATGCTGGGACTCACTCTGTAGACCAGGCTGGCCTTGAACTCAGAGATCTGATTGTTTCTGCCTTCTGAGGGTTGGGACTAAAGGCGTGCACCACCGCCTCTGACTTAGAGAATTGTTTTTAATTTGGTAAAATTTGCTAATATTTTAACAACCATAAGTAATATATTTGCTGTGAAATCTCTATATGGTTACATTATAAAATAGTATTTCTAATCCATAGAACACTTGTTTGAGGAATCAGTGCAGACTGTCTTGAAGGTGAAGTCCTTTTCACTACGTTATATCCTAATTTTAAACTAGTTATTGTGTAACTTTTAAGGGCTTTGGTTAGGATGTTGGGATTGCTAGGGACAAAAAACATTCAAAGTCATTTCAAATACTGGGGAAAGGTGGAACCAAAATTTAAGCTTTTAAAGGTCAGCCCTCACAGAAGAACAGAACTCTAGGTTTAGCGGTGCCTCTCAGGGCAGGCAGGAACCCTTCCTATCAGGGGTGTGGAGCCTCTCAGCTTTAGCAGCCTAGTATGTTTTTGTGTCTTCAGCACTTTGTTGAACCATACCCTGGAAGTAGGGCCGTGGCTAGCCGTAAGGTTGTTACTCTATGGGGGTAGTGTGTGCACTAACAGAAAGAGAGCTGTGAGCTGGTGTGGCCATGCAGCATCTCTAAACAGTCTTAGATCTGAAAGTCCCTTCTGGAAAAACTCCATGCTAATACACATACCTCAGCATGTATGATCACAGTTCTTGGTGCCTCTACCCTAGTCTTCCTGAAGACTGATTCCTTCTATCCTTTTTGTGTCAGGACTGCTGTGTGTGTGTGTGTGTGTGTGTGTGTGTGTGTGTGTGTGTGTGTGTGCGCACGTGTGTGTGTGCGCATGCACTTGCTTGCTTGCTTGCTTGAATGCACACACAGTTCAGAGGGGGTGTGAATAGGCAGGAATGTAGGCTTGTGTCTGCATGTATAAAGTGCCTGCGGCGGCTTGGGAAACCTCCCTTTGTAGCAGAACCTGACGGTGTTGGGGGAATGTATCCACCCTAGAGCAGTTCTGATTAATGAGTAATGGGATACAGGGGCTCTGACTGTAGGTTTAACTATGTTTTCTGTATGAAAACATCATTTAGGTATATTTTAACTGGTGCTCCTTGGTTCATTTTTTAGTGGTACTGGTGATGGAACTCAGGCTTTGCTTGTGTTTAGGCATGAACTCCTGGACACTTCTTAAACCCAGACTTAGTGTCCCTCAGCTGCCTCACTATTCTGTCTCTTCCTTTGTGTGGGTTACAAAAGGATTGAAATCATGTTGACCTGCCATCCTGTGCCCTCTGGCAGAGTCCCTATGTAAAGCTGGTCAGGTTAGTCAGTAGTAGTCCAACTTCAAGGTTTTAGTGAAGGAAGTCCTTGCTCAGAGTACTGGACATCCAGGCCTCCTAGTCCTCTACCCTTAACTTGGCTGTTACCTCTGCTTCCTTTGTGTGGTTATGCTGTGTTTCCATAGACTCTGTCTGTAATTAAAGTTTCCCAAGAGACATCTGATAGGTGGTTGGTTATTGCTAATGATAGCTGAGGGCTTAGGGTCAGGCTGCCTCCTAAGTTGTCCTCAACCCTCCAGATGGGCTACACTTAGGCTAGATCCTCACATCTGGATGTCTGCTCATGTGCAGGAACATAGGGAGCTCAAGACTTTCTGAGCCTGTGGTCTAGGAAAGGGATTTCTTTGGTTTTTGTTAGGGTTATTATTGTTGGCTTTTCTAGCTCATTCTGCTCAATAGTTACTTTGCTTTAAGAAATTACATAGGCATAACTAGTCACACTATCTCTTCATTAGGTGAGATCATGTTGTTGGGTGTGTCTTATTTTGTCTTTATTTTCTGTAAATCTGTTCACCTGCATGCCTGCCTATTTACTTGCTTTTCGAAGTTAGTGTTTCCCAAACTGGACTAACTGCATACTAGTAAACTGCAAGCTTGTATGCATTCTGCAGTCAAGTAGATTTACAATATACATTTGCCTTCTAAAGCTTTAGAAATGGCATGGTGTACAGTTGGGTCTTTTTTTGGGACAGGATCTCATTGTATAGGTTAGGCTGGGCTCCAAACTCATCCTTTTGCTTCAGCCTCTTGAGTATGGGATTTCCCTTCTGCTTTAAGAATGCTTGTGATTTTACTGGACATATTTTGACATACATTTGTAAAATTTAATCCTGCCTTGACCTGAGGCAGATTCTTTTTCTCCTTAACAAAGAGGTAAGTTGTTTGTCAGCAAGATCTTAGTGGGTATAAGTGACTGTAAGACTGCAATTCATAGCTGGGCGATGGTGGCACATACTTTTAATCCCAGCATTTTAATCCCAGCAGACAAAGGTGGAGCTAAATGAGTTCCAGGACAGCCAGGGCTACACAGAGAAACCTTGTCTTCAGGTGTGTGCATGCGTGTGTGTGTGTGTGTGTGTGTGTGTGTGTGTGTGTGTGTGTGTGTGTGTAAAAAGCAAATGATTACAACTCAAGTTCAATCCCTAGGACTCTCGTGCTGGGTGGGTAGAACAGGCTTCTCAAAGTTCTGACTGCTGCACACACTTTATGATATCCCTCCCCAATAAGAAAGACTTTTTTGAGACAGGATTTCTTTATGTAGCCTGACTGTCCTGGCTGTCATTTGTAGACCAGGATGGCCTCAAACTCAGAGATCTACCGGTCTTTGCCTCCCAAGTGCTGGGACTAAAGGCGTGTGCCACCATGCCTGATTAGAAGTAAAAATAGAGGTTATGATTATTACTACTTAGTGTTTTGTTGCTCTCTACTATTTTTCTTCAAGCAACTTACATACTCCAGTGAGTCCAAGGTGAAAAGGGTCCTGCTTTTTCTCTCTGATCTACATGTGGTTATATTTGGGCAGAGAATCTATTCTTATTTCATTTCTCAGTTTAATCAATCAAATCAGTAGTTTTTTTTTTTTTTAATTCCACTTTCTTACCTAAAGCTAGGTTTCTTATCTAACACAGTTTAAAAAAAATAATTTATTTATTATGTATTCAGTATGTATGTCTGCAGGGGCCAGAAGAGGGCACCAGATCTCATTACAGATGGTTGTGAGCCACCATGTGGTTGCTGGGAATTGAACTCAGGAAGAGCAGCTGATGCTCTTAATAGCCGTATCATTTGTCCAGCTCTGATTTTTAAAAATTTATTTATTATGTACACAGTGTTCTTTCTGCCTGCATATATACCTGCTCTCCAGAAGAGGGTATCAGATCTCATTATAGATGGTTGTGAGCCACCATGTGGTTGCTGGGAAGTGAACTCAGGACCTCAGGAAGAGCAGCAGATGGTGTTGCTCTAATGCAGAGTTTAATTACTTCAATGTATAGGCACTACCAAGAATCTTTCAGCAAATAAAATTCTTGACTTTGCCATTGATTAGGTTAAGCCTAAGAATATGTAGAGATGAAGACAGCCTTCTAGGAATTAATGTTTATGGTGACCATTGGTATACTCTACCTGTGGTAGTGACTAACTGGCACAGAGCTGTATTGCTGTGTACAGAGAACCCCAGAACGCGGTGGCAGCATAGGAAGCACCTATTGTACTTGAGAGTGGCGTAGCTGAGCTATTCTGGTGCAAGGGTTTCTTGAGGTGGTAGCCAAGAGGTTAGCTAGGGCTACAGGATCTGCTTCCAGTATGTCTGTCTCCTCAAATGGGCAGGGAACTGCCAGTGTTGGCCATGTGAGCTCTTCCACAGTGTTACTAGAGTGACCTCATGTCATAGCATTTGATTTTGAGCTTGGGAGCATAGGCCTCCCTCTCCATTTTTGTGACTTCATCTTGGAAGTCAGTCTCTCTCTCTCTCTCTCTCTCTCTCTCTCTCTCTCTCTCTCTCTCTCTCTCTCTCTCTCACACACACACACACACACACACACACACACACACCCTCACCCCCACCCCTCTTTGAGATATGGTCTCACTGTGTAGTCTTGTTTGCTTTCTCTGTAGACCAGGCTGGCCTCCTGCTCACAGAGACCCGCCTGCCTCTGACTCTCAGGATTAAAGGTGTGCACCATGTCTCATAATATCATCTCTTCTGCCGTATTGTACTAATTGGAATCAAGTTGTTAAGTGGAGCCAACACTCAAGGGGGTGAAGGGTGAGCTCTTGGATAGAGCAGCATCAAAAAATTTGTGAGGGGCTGGGAAATGGCTCCATTAGCTGCTCCTCCAGAGGCCCCAGATTCTGTTCACTTGGTGGCTCGTAACTGTAACTCCAGTTCCAGAAAATGCGATGCCTTTTTCTGGCCTCTGTGGGTAGTGCATACACATGATGCAGGACATACATGCAGGCAAACACACATAACTAAAAACACCCCCCCCCCCATTGTGTGGTGGTGCACGCCTTTAATCCCAGCACTCGAGAGGCAGAGGCAGGTGAGTCTTTGTGAGTTTGAGGTCAGCCTGGTCTACAAGAGCTAGTTTCAGGACAGGCTCAAAAGCCACAGAGAAACCCTGTCTTGAAAAAAACCGGGGGGGACGGGGGGGGGGGGGAAGGAACGGGACCCACCAAAAGATTTAGGATTGTGAATTTAGGCAGCACAGGAGTGGAGAGGAAGCAGAGTGGCAGGTTAGGAAGGCGCATTCCACTGGGTTACTGGGAAGCGCTGCTTCATGCCAGGAAGACAGTGACTGAATCTCAGTGGTCACCTTTTTCCCTGCCCTTGCCTGGTTGAAGCATCATTTATTTTCTACATTATTCTTTGGTATGTCTGTGGGATGTGTGTTTGCATGTGTTGTGGGCTTGTACACATTTGGTGTATATGTGCTAGAGCCATAGGTTCCTCCCTGTATTGCTTTCTACTTCACTCTAAGGCATAGCTCTCCCCGGACCCCACATCAACTGACTTAGCTAGGCTGGCTAGTCATCTTGCTCTGCCAAGCTTTTTACATGAGTTTTGGATGGCTCAATATGCTTTTGTTGTGCAAGCAGAGAATTAACTCCTGTTGTCCTCTGACCTCCACATGCATGCAAAGGCTGTCAAACTCCTCTCTCTCCTTCCTGTCTTACATAGTTTCTCTCTCTCTCTCTCTCTCTCTCTCTCTCTCTCTCTCTCTCTCTCTCTCTCTCTCTCTCTCTCTCTCTCTCTCTGTGTGTGTGTGTGTGTGTGTGTCTGTCTGTCTGTCTGTCTCCCTCTCAAAACAACCAACCAAGAAATGAAAATCCCTGCTGAGGACTTGTTTACTGAAGTTGTTTTGGTTTCATCATTATTCTTAGTATCCATTCTTCTTTCTTTTCATTTTTGGCTTATTGAGACAGGGTTTCTTTCTGTAGTTTTGACTGTCCTGGAACTCTTACTCTGTAGACTGGCCTCAAACTCAGGTATCCACCTACCTCTGCCTCTCAAATGCTCGGGTTAAAGGCACACATACCACCATGCTGGGCTTCTAAGTACCTGTCCTTAAGTTCTTTAACCATTTTATTAAATTTGCCACTTTATCTCTTATATTAATATTTATTTATATTAACATTTGTGTTTTGGCTCAGTGTAGTGGTACATGCATTGGAGTCCTAGCATGTGGTTGACAAAACGGGAGGATTGATGCCAGTTTGAGTTCAGCCTGATCTACATAATGAGTTCTGGGCCAGCCAAGGCCACCAGAGCAAGATCCTGCAGGAGATCGGGACCAAAACCAGGAGCAAATTTTTTTTTTTTCTTGGTGTTAAGTATTCCCCCCACTAGATTGATTATAAATCCTTAAAGGCAGAGTTTCCTTGGATTATGTCAGTCTACAGACTTATATTTGAACTTAGATGTATTCTAGAGTTGTTCCAATCAGAGGTGCCATCAGTTAACTGTATGTGCATTATTTTTATTCTAAGAATGGGAAAACTGTCAGTCGAGCTACATTAGACCTGTCTGTGGTCGAGGTGTGTACACAGAGCTGTTTGTGCCTTGACATCATGCAGTGTGGCCCAGATATTTGGACTGCCTTCCTTCCTCATTTTTATATTTCCTTGAAAGCACGTTGTCTAATGATGCAGTGTCAACAGTCTTAGCCATGGCCAACAGCACAGGGAGATCAGGTGCTGCCATGGCCCTGCAGTCAGTAAGGCTAGACTGGGTTCTGATTTCCAGTGCGTAGGTATGACCATTTTTAATTTTAAAAATATTACCCCATTTTTACATTTTCATGAAAAATGTGTTAACTATATTTAAAAATAATTTTCCAGCTGGGTGGTGGTGACACACGCCTTTAGTCTTAGCACTCGGGAGGCAGAGGCAGGCAGATATCTGTGAGTTTGAGGCCAGCCTGGTCTATAAGAGCTAGTTCCAGGACAGCCTCTAAAAGCAATACAAAGAAACCCTGTCTTGAATCCCCCCCCCAAAAAAAAAACAATTCCTAGCTGGGTAGTGGTGGTGCATGTCTTTAATCACAGCACTAGGAGGCAGAGGCAGCAGGATCTTTGTGAACTCAAGGCCACCCTGGTCTGCAGAATGACTTCTAGGACAGCCAGAGATACACACAGAAACCCTGTCCCAAAAACAAACAAACAAACACACACAAAAAAGAAAACACACATACTCTTCTTTCCAAATTACCACAAAGAAAACCTAGTAAGCCAAGGCCTAGCCCAGTCAAAGTGCTTGCCATGCAAGCACGAGGACCTTGCTTTGGGTCCCCAGCAGCCACTTAAGCAGGTTGTAGTAGTACATACCTGTAACCCACTGCTGGGAAGGTGGATGGAAGCAGGGATGGGTTAGGGTACTTCCTGATCATCCAGTCTAGCAGAGTCAGAGCTCCAGGTTCAGTGAGACCCTGTCTCAAAAGTCAGACAGGACCTGGGAGAGAGTGCATCAGTTACAGGCTTGTACTACTCTGGTTGAGGTGAGGGTCTGAGTATAGTTCCCAGCATTCAAGTCCAGTGGCTCACAACTGCCCTTAATTCCAGCTCTGATGCCCTTGTCAGGGTTTCATGGGCTCAGTGGTTAGGAGAGTTAGCTGTACTTCCAGAGGTCCTGGGTTCAATGTCCAGCATCAAAATTATCCGTAACTCTAGTTCCAGGGGATTTGATGCTCTCTTCTGGCCTTCATGGGCACGAGGCACACACATGGTGCACAGATATACATATAGGCAAAACACTCATGCACACGAAATACAAAAGTTAGAAAGTCAAAAGTTAAAAAATAAGAAATTGGGCCAGACGTGGTGGCGCACACCTTTAATCCCAGCAATTGGGAGTAAGGCAGGTGGATGGATCTCAGTGAGTTCGAGGCCAGCCTGTTCTACAAAGTGAGTTCTAGGACAGCCAGAGCTGCTATTCACAGAGAAACCCTGTGTTGAAAAATCAAAAAAAGAAAAAGGAGGAAAAAAAAAAAAAAAAGAAACTGGTCATTAGTGATTGCCTTTGCAGACAGCATGTATAGGAGTGGGAACTTTTTTTTGTCACATGTAACCTGATCATGAGCTAATTAAATACATAATAAAACCCATCCTTTAATTTTTTTCCTCAGGTTTATGCCCTTCACCTTTTGTATGATTTAGTGGCATGACTTTTAATTTATGTATGAAAATGGTGCCTACGAAATAACCAAGACCCAAGTAGTGCCCTTTATAGTTGTTCCTGTGATGAGTTTTCTCATGGGAGGAGAAGACGTCATATGACTGAGTTTGGGTGAGGGAGTGCTTTTGAGAGGTGGTGGTGGTGGTGTGGGTTAGGGAAGAGTGATCGCTGACTGCAGGAGTCAGGGAGGATTTGGTGTGGGAGGTGGTGTTTAACCTGTTCTGAAGGAGCCCCAGTATTTGGACAAGTGGTAAGTCACTAAGAGGCTTTCAGACAGGAAATTGCATGGAGCAGAGGCACAGAGGCCAGAATGCTGGGATGTGTTGAGTTGAGTACTTTGGCTGCTTCTGTGATGAGGATTATCAAATTGTGTTTCGATTTTTCTTCCATCTCTCTTCTTAAATTCTGTAAAAATGTTCTGTAGTAGATTCAGGCAGGCATAGTTCTTTCAACCTAGATAATTTATGTTTGGAGCTGTGGCTGGTAGCTGTTCAAGCCAAGTTGAAAGCATTTGGAGAAAGAATTGCTTGGGTGGATTTCTCAAAGGAAGAGTAAACTGGTCTGGCCAGCACTTAGAGCACCAGAAGGATAGGCTGGATTCATATAAATTCCCTCAAGGAAAGTGTGGACTACTTTACTTAATAACTTCACATATTCAAATTATGTACAAGTTACAGAATATGTATTCATCATAATCATGTTGATATAATTAAAAGTAGGTGTGTTCATTCCTTCAATACTATTCCAGATGGTTTTGTGCAGACTTTTGCCTTTTATTTAATGTATTTTGTTAAGGTTGGTGTTTTGTGTTTTGTTTGGTTCTTGGTGTAGAACACAATGCCTCCTGAATGTTAGGCAAGTACTTTATCCATGGTGCTGCGTCCCCAGCTCCATCTATTATTTCAGGCACGTATTTCCCAATTTAGTTCTTGTAATTACACTTCTACACTTCAGGTGTGTTTTGATTTTTAAATAAATTCTTTGTGTGTTTGTATACATTGCTTTTCCTGTTGATGGATATAGGAAATGCTTTTGATTTTTTTTTTTTTTGTTTTGTTTTGTTTTACTGTCCTCTTGTCTGTGTCATATACTTGTATAGATTTATAGAAACAATTTCTCGGTAGATTTCTTGAGTTAGTACGTGTATTTTTGTTTCAAAAGCTGCTAATAGGGTGGGCATGATGGTGTGTTTCTGTAACTCTAGCATCTAAGAGGCAGAGACAGAGGGACATTACTAATTTGAGGTTAGTCTGCTATAAAGTAAGTTCCAGACCAGGCAGGGCTGCATAGAGAGACCCTGTCTCTTTTCTGCTTGTTTTTTTGAGACAGGGTTTCTTTGTGTAGCCTTGGCTGTACTATAACCCTATAGACCTGGCTGGCCTCGAACTCGAGAGATTAGCCTGCCACTGTCTTAAGAGTGCTGGGATTAAAGGTGTGTGCCACCCCCCCTGGCTATATGCAGTATTTTATCTTAATTTATATTCCTTTGAGGATGAGTGAAGTTGATCCTTTTATACATAAGAATTTAAAGGCAAGCACTTTACCAGTCCAGCTAAATCCCTAGCTAATTGATAGAATAGAGGTTTACATAGAGTGCTTGTTTGTGAGTACCATTTATCTATCTCAGGGGTGCTCAGCCTTCCTGATGCTGTGACCCTTTAATATAGATCCTCTTGTTGTGGTGACCCCAACCATAAAACTGTTTTCTTTGGTACTGTTAGGAATAGTAATGTAAACATTTGATATCTGATATTGAGAACTGCTGATCTATTTGTTTAGATATTTATTTAGATGGAGTCTCATGTAGCCCAGACTGACCTTGAACTTACTATCACTATGACTTATGATCTTACTGCCTTCATCTTCCGAGTGCTGAGGGTACAGTCATACATCACCATTCTTGGCTACTTTTGTATTTTGTTAAAAACACTCAAGAAATAGCTAGGGTTGTGGCTCAGTGGGAGGACATGTACTTAGCATATGCAAGGTTCTAGGCCAATCTTCAACAACAAAAACAATAAATAAACTCCAACACCAAAAATCAGGAATTAGATAAAAATAACACTGAATGACCACTGTTATGGTTTATAGGGGAACTGTCTTCCATAGGCTTATATGTTTAAACATTAGATGCCTAATTGATGGCACTTTTTTGGGAGGTGGGGCACTGGTCCAAGAAGGTCATAGGTGGGCCTTACTACTTACAGCTCCACCTACTTCCTGATACTTTGAGCAGCCAGCTGTGTACTTCCATCACCTGGATCCAGGATGGACGGTACCTTCTCAAACTGATACCAAATATACCCTGCCTTGAGTTGCTACTGCTTCAGTCTCTGTGGCAGAGCCATGAGAAGCAAAACACAGTAGCCATTGCTTGATTATACTACATGTAACCATACACCATGCCTGTGGTCTTTTCTTTGCAACCCCATCAGTGTGACAGCCCCAGATGGGGACCCAGACACTTCGGCCTTTTCCGGTTTTCTGGTCTGAGGCCTTTCTTGTTGGAGAGGGCGGCCAGCCTGACTGGGTTCTGAAATGGAGTTATGTGTGACAACTGCTTTGGAATCTTAGAGGTGCTTTGGTACTGGATAGGGCGTGGGTGGGGAGTGATTGCTTTGGAATAATTTATAGTTGAACTGATTTTCAACTGCTGGAAGTGACAGAAACTCTTGGACTTTTCTGAAAGTAAGGAAGGTAACTGAGATAAAGACATTTAAAATCAGCTTTTTAAAAAAGGCGGAAAGATAAGTACCTCATTACTCTGGTGTTTTTATTTAAACATTTATGTTAAAAAATTTGTGATTTCTTAGTTTTTAGTGAAATGTGTTTGTTTCGAGTGGGTTGACTAAACTGCCCCCCTCTAACAGCTGTCTGGCCCATGTGTTTCCATTGTGAGCCACAGATATTTTGTGTGGGGAGAAGTTTGTACGTAGTTAGGGTGTTGGAAGCAGTTGTTTCTGTCTTAGTATCGCTTACATCTCATGGAGCCCTCCAGCAGCTCTTGTCAGCTGCTCAGGATCCTGTACAAATGAGGGAGTCTTCATATTGTCTTTGTGAAAAAAGATAAGAGTATCAGGCGTGATGGCACACACTTAAATGCCTGCACTTGGTAGGCAGAGGCAGGTGGAGCTCTGAGTCAAGGCCAGTTTGGTCTACATACACAGTGATTACCAAACCAGCCAGAGCTACATACATAATGAGACCCTGACTTGGGGGGGAAAAAAGAAAGGAAAAAGATGTTTGCAGACTCTTGTTAAAAATGGTGTACTGAAAAGAAAAGAGAAGAAATGGTTTCCTGCTGGGCATGGTGGCACATGCCTTTAATTCCAGCACTTGGAGGCAGAGGCAGGTGGACATCAGTGAGTTCGAGGCCAGCCTGGTCTACAGAGCAAGTTCAAGGACAGGCTCCAGAGCTACAGAGAAATCCTGTGTCAAAAACAAAACAAAACAAAACAAGATAAAAACCCAAAACCAACCAAACAAAAACAAACAACCCATCTGAGTCTTTCTGCCTAGCCTCCTGAGTGCTGGAACTACAGCTGTGAGCTTTGTAAATACTATTATTGCTGTTGTTATATTTGTGATTCATACAGCCCTGGCTGGTCTTGAATTTGCTATATAGCTGGGATTAACCCTCAACATTTGATCTTCCATCCTTTACCTCTTTTTTTATTTTTATTATTATTTTTTCCTTTAGTATTTTGAGACAGGGTTTCTTTTGCAGTCCTGGAACTCAAAAAGATCCTCCTGCCTCTGTCAAGACAAGGTTTCTCTGGCTGTCCTGGAACTCACAAAGATCCTCTTGCTTCTGTCTCCCGAGTGCTGGGTTCAAAGGTATGTGCCACCACTGCCAGGCCATCCTTTACCTCTTAAGGACTGGGATTACAAATGTGTGCCTTGGAAGTCATGGTTGATTGATTGATTGATTGATTGATTGTCCTTTATTGACATTCATGTCTTAAGGGTTTTTTTCCTGTCAAAGTCCTTTGGCCTTTTAGTTGTGGTTTTGATTTAACTGGTTATTGGTCTGTTCATTTTTTTGCATTTGAAATACTGGTAGGTGACATGCTTGGTCTGAGATTCTTATTTCTTAACCATTGCACAACTGCACCCAAAATACATAGCTGTTTCCCTTCTTGATTGGTTTTACCGAGGCCTAGTCATTCCCCTAGGTTATGTTGTCGTCAACATTAATTAGACTAATTTTTTTCTCTGTACAAAGTGTCTCTACCAACTTGATGCACTGGTTTCTAATCGGATGCAAGCACACGAAGATGGTTTTGGTGTTTGTCTAAAGTTTTAGCAGCTGTGTTGCTGAGGGAGTGTCTTCAGCACTTCTTATAAATCAGTGTTAACATCCATTAGTCCTCCAGCAGCAATGTCTTATGGCTCATATATGAAGCCATGTCTTGAATGTACCTGTACCTGTGGGGGTAGGAAAAGGGTATGGTTTTACTTATACCCTCCCCTCTTTAGGTCTTCATAGGGAGATGGAAGATGATTCTGATTGACACTTGGGTCATTGGCATAATTACACAGACTAACTCTAATGTGCAATTGAGTTGCTTCAGCATGGTATTTAAGTAAATTTGTATATATATCTCTGTTTGCATTTGGAGGCTGTTCACTGACTCATCCAGAAAACAACAATAGTTGGACAAAATAAAACACATTTCTGTGTAATATAATATGCCTGTTTGATGTGCTGTTGATTAGAGATTTTTTGTTGTTGTTTTGTTTTTTTTTTTTGAGACAGGGTTTCTTTCTGTAACTGCCCTGGCTGTCCTGAAATCTGCTTTGTAGACCAGGCTGACCTCAACTCAAAATAGATCCGCCTCTCTCTGCCTCCTGAGTGCTGGAATTAAAGGTGAGTGACACCACCTCTTGGCAAAAATCCCTGCTTTAAATTTTTAATTTCATTTTATGTGTATGAGTGTTTTGCCTTGTGTATGTGTTTGTTACCATGTGCATGCAGTGCTTGTGGATGCTGGAACGCAAACCTTCTGTCCTCTGCAAGAGCAGCAGTGCTGTTAACCACAGAGACAGCTCTCCAGCCCCGCATTACCTTTTTTCTTCCTTTTTTTTTTTTTTTAAACACTCTTTATATATACCTGTTGTGTGTTATTGAAGGTTTACTATCCTGAAGCATGCTAGCCCTTGGGCATTACAAAAAGAACCTTGGTGGGTGGCCTAGGTGGCTGCTAGAGACCACTTCCACCTGGGCAGGGCTGGGGCAGCTGCATGACTGTGTGCTCTGCTGTCCCTGCTGCCTCCTGAAGACATCAGTACATAAGTGAGGTGATGGAAACAGCTGTGGAGGGGCTGGGGGTGCTCGGTGACTTCAGGTGTCTCCCGAGTTGCCCTCTAACACAGGAGCCCACTGATCCAGCTAACGGATGAACAAGCCCAAGGGTCTGCTGGTCTCCGGTTTAGTCATGCTGGGATAACAGCTGTGTGCCTGGCACCTGGAGATCCAAAGTCATGCTTGTGTGCCAAGTGTATTATCAACTAACCCATCTTCCCAGATGTAACTGAAAAATACTATTATGAACCAGGTGTTGGTGGCACACACCTTTAGTTCCAGCACTGGGGAGGCAGAGGCAGGGGGATCTCTGTGAGTTCGAGGCCAGCCTGGTCTACAGAGAGAGTGCAAGGACAGGCTCCAAAGCCACACAGAGAAACCCTATCTCGAAAAACCAAAAAATATAAATTTATTTTTTTATTTTTTTATTTGTCACATAAAAGTGCTAGGAACTGAACTTATGTCCTCTGCAAGAGCAGAATATCGTGGATAAATCAGGATCAGGGAAAACAGATAGGCTGATGGATATTTATTCAGGGAAAACTCACAACTGAGACAGATGACTGTCAGCAGGTTCCTGTCCCAATGATGCTTCTTGATGCTATCTGTCTCTGACCAGGACGCCAGAGAGAGCCTCTGGGGTGGCTGACCCCAGACCTAGTTCTCCCAGGTCATATCCACCCCTGTCCCCACCCCCACTGAGCGTGGCCAGTGCAACAGTGTGTGTGTGGGCGGGGTGAATATCTCACTACAGCAGTATGAGTTCTTCCATGTCATGATGCACACATACATGGAGATTACAGGATAGCTTTGTGAGGTTGGTTCTCTCCTTCTGCCTTTATGTGAGTTCCGGGGAATCAACCTAGCTTGCACACCCCCACCCCCACACCATCTCACTGGCCCTTACTCAGACCTTTTGGTTTTCATTTTATGAGCAGATATCAAGAGAGTTGGGTCATAGGGCAGTGTTTTTTATATCCCATGTTGGCCTTGCACTTGCTATGTAGTTGAGGATGACCTTGAACTTTTGCTTTCATCTTCTGAGTGATAGGATTATGTATTTGCCTCCTCCCACACGCTCTCAGCTTATGTGGTGCTGAGGATGGGGTTCAAGGCTTCTTCATGCTTGGATAACCGCTCTATTCAGCCCTCTTTGTATTGAGACGGTGTTTCATGTATCTCAGGCTGACTTTGAATTACTGACCCTCTTGGCTTCACACCTCACTCCGGGATTATAGATGCCCACCACCAAGGCTAGCTTTCTAAAAGGTGCCTTATTCCCAGCATGCACATGGCTCTGGGTTCAATTCTCAGTGTTGGCAGAGGAAAAAAAGTATCTTAGAATAGTAAGCTTTTACCTGTCTCTCCAACAAATTCAGCTATGTTTTAATGGAAGAACTCTGTAAATGTATCTCACATGGAGAAATATGGTGGGAGATGGTATCAGTAGATTGAGCTGGAAGTGGGAATAGGGTAAAAGTTCTTTCTGATGCCACAGTCAGGCCCATGGAATGTAGAGAGTGTAGAGGTGGCCTGGAGCTGGAAGGTTTCAGGTTTGGGGTTCAATGGGTACACTGAGGTAGATTGTTACTTGGATAGGAGATTTATTAACGATCCATGATCTTTAAATGGCAACGTGGTGGGGGTTTTGAGGAGAGATCAGGTCTACACGACAGCGGGACCCTTTCCATACCTTTTAAAGGAGGGGAGATGGAGGGCTCCATGCCACATGATCGTTGAGCAGTCTGTACATGCACTGTGCTCAGGCTGTCTCTGGTTTCAGACTGGTGGAGGGAGACAGTCTGCTAGCCTGGGGCCTGCACGTGTACTTATCTATAAGGGCAGGGAGGGCAAGAGTCTGGAAAAACCAGGTAATAGAGCCTTACAACCATGTGTCCTTGGTTAATAGCTCCTAGAGAGATTCGGAGGCTTCCCACCATAGCCAGCCATTCAAGAAGGGAGCACTAAAGCCCCCACCCTTTTTTCCTCCTTTCTGGGAGTCAAGATTAATTTGTAATTCAAGTACCTACTAGGTCTTTAAATTTTTCTTATTTTATTAATTTATTCATTTCCCCCCTCCAAAACTGGGTTTCTCTGTATTGCTTTGTAGCCTGTCCCGGAACTCACTCTGTAGACCAGGCTAGCCTCGAACTCACAGAGATCCGCCTGCCTCTGTCTCCTGAGTGCTGGGACTAAAGGGTGTGTGCCACCAATGCCCGGCTTATTTTTTATTTTTTGTTGCTTTGAATTGTCCTGAATTAGGGAGGAGAGTTGTTTGCTTAATCACCTGTTCTCATGAGGCCTAGATATAAGTTCTCACTGCTGTTTTGTGAATTTGGGATCGTTTGTGCTGCTTCTGATTCAAGTGACACTGAAAGTTGCACAACACATGCTGGCCATATAGCAGCTGCAGAGTTTGCGGTGTGTGCCTTTGGGATTCTTCAGCCCTTGGTGCAGCTGTCAGGAATGTGGGCCTCAGCCCTGTCTGTGTATCCCACCATAATCTCACCATAGCACTTCGCTGTAGCTCCTGTGTAAAATAGACCCTTGCTTCTTTATGTTCTCACCCTTCACAGCTTCTTCAGACCTCCTTAAATTAGGGAAAATGCTTGGTGTAAGACACTGCTACAAAGGGAGGGCTGACGGCTGAATGTTGGTAAAGCAGAAGGAAGAAGAGAGGAGTCCAACCCGAGTGCACTCAGCGGTGTCCGGCTCCCTTTGGAAGACTGCAGTGACACTGAGTGGCAGCACCGCCTTCCCGAGGAGTTTTGATTTGTATAGTGACAGTTGTCTTCTGGTAGGTGATTGTTTAGGGGTAACCATGTATGTACTGTGTGTACCTTGTCACAGTCATCATGAGATCTGTTTGTATAGAGATTACTGTGGGGGGCTTTAGCCTCCAGCCTATCTATGGTGCTTGGAAAAGCAACTGTACCCATTTGATACAGTTGTTCACAGAAGGACCTGCTGTTGACTTAGAGACCAGTGCTTGGACGTTTTGGTTTGAGTTGTCATTATAAGAACGGTCAGGAGGAGTAACGGTGAATGTGATTAGCTAATGAGACAGGGTTTCTCTGTGTAGCGTTAGAGTGTCCCGAGTGCTGGGATTAAAGGCGTGAGCCACTGTCGCCCAGCTAGTTACATGTATATTTCACAGAGAAAGCTCTACAGTACTTGATCTTATGAACTTGGTGGTTTATAGGAAGTCAGAGAGAAGGAGGTTTTCCCAGTGGCCTTTCCATGTGAAGCTCCCTATGCTCTGTTGAGGATGTTTTAGTGGAGGATTGGTCAGATCTGGGTATGGCATGCTTCATATGTCCTGTTAATTTGGGGCAGGTTCACTCCCTCTTGACTTGTTTGTTTTGCTTGGCTTTTAAAGAGTTGCAGATTGTAACATGGTTTTTTTCCTATGTGTTTCCTACTGATACTCAAGAATTGTATGTTTAACTTGAAAAAGATTCGGGAGAACCATTTTTATGTATTTATTATATCAGTTGTGAGAAGGGTTAGTCAGGTGATCAGTGTGAACTATCGGTTATTATCACAGCAGTCTTTCAGTTCAGGCTGTATCCGCAGGGAGGTTGCTTTCATCCACACACCCTTTCTTCTGAGGCTGAATGTGGTGGAGCACATCTGTAATCCCAGCACTTGGGAGGCAGAGGCAGGAGGATCAGGAATTTAACATGATCTTTAACTACATACCAAGTTGTAAGCCAGTCTGGACAACATGTGATCCTGTTTCAAAAACATGAAGCAAAAACATTTCTTCACTTTAATGGGGTTTCCTTTAGCTGCATTGCAGTTGATGACTATGCTTTGCTTACTGTGTCAGAAGAGCATATAAATTCAGCCTAGTTTTGGTATTTAAATCTGTAGTTCTAGAGAAAAACAGCTGGACACTGACTGCTGTCTGGTCTAACTTCCATCCAGGACTAGCCAGCCAACAGGTATTGGGCGTGTATCTTTCAAATCTAATGCTAATGTTAGCAGATTATAAGAAAAATATACTATCTTTGGCCTAACAACAAAAAAGGCAACAAAAACGGGCTTCAAAAATGCAACATTTAAAACTGTCCAGGACAAAAATAGCATGTAGCTGTTTTGCATAACATAGCTTAATTTCATATTAACTTTATATACTTTTATTCAAGATTTGTTATGTATTTTATATATATGGGTGTTTTGCCTGCATGTACACCTTGCACACCAGAAGAGGGCATCAGATTCCATGAGAATTCCATGAGACTATAGTTATGAATGGCTGTAAGCCACCATATGGCTGCTGAAATTGAACTCAGGACCCTAGGAAGAAGAATAGTTAGTGTCTTTAACTGCTGAGCCATATCCCCAGCCCTGAGATTGTTGTCAAGTAAGTAAAGCGACTAATGATTCATTAAGAAGCTAAGAACGGGTAAATACTACTTGAACAGGGGACTGTGAGTGCAAGCATGGGTCAGCCTGAGGCCAGAGAGCATGAGGCCAAGCAAAGAGCCTGGGACCAGGGACAGAGATGTGAACTAGGCAGCCCGGGTCAGAGGGACTGGGATGTTCAGCACAATTTCTGTTATTGTCTGAGTAAATAGGGAAGAGATAAGAGAGTAAGGATTCAGCCAGAGCTTGGGATGGTAAGTCAGCCTTCGAATTGGTGTCTAAATTCCAGTGGGACAGGAATTAGCTAACCAGTCCTGATGAGCAGGTGTGTGAGTGCTTGTGGCATGTTAAAATGGTTCTCTGTTCCAGTTAAGTTGGTCACACAGAAGAGGTTGAAGGGAAGAAATGACATATTGGCTCAGAGAAGAATTACTGATGTTCCCTTTAAAAATGTTATTTCGTGCAAAGTGAACAATCAAAAAATAGAACTTTATTTTGTCTTAGATGTTCCATCTGTGATTTTGTTTTCTGTTGTCACTCTTTTCAAACACTCATTGTATTTACACTTGTTTCTCTTTCTTCTGCTTCCAATCCCTTCTTTCGTCTGCTGTTTGTTCTTTATGTCTCAGTTTAGGTGTCATTTCATCTAGAAAGTCTTTCCTTGGGGGGATGCCACTCAGGTGCTCCCTGATGCTACCAGTGCTCCCCGTGATGTTTCTTGTGCTGCACGGAGAACCCTGAGGTTAGTCTTATTCTCTGTTAACCCTTTCGTGTACCTTGTCTAGCTTGTATTACCCCTTTCTGAGGACACACATGCAGGGTTTTACTGCTACTGGGCACTTGGATTTTTTTCATTTTTATTTCCAACTATGTACAGCAGTACCGTAAACTTTCATGTGTATGCACAGTACCTTTTAAGATACTTTAAAGAAGTAATCAACGCTTATGTTAAAGGTGGACATTGTGGCACCTGGGGCAGGGGCAGGGGCAGGGTATGGTAGTGGTGTATGTATGGAGAAGAGCAGAGAGAGGCAGATCCTGGAGACTTGTCTATCTGAACAGAAAGCTTCAGATTTAATGAGGAGCCCTCTCAAAATATAAGGAAGAGAGCAGTGGGGGACAATACCTGATGTTTATCTCTGGCTTCAGTGTTCACACTCATGAGCAAATGTCCATGTGTTTACACATGCATACACCCCACCCCATAGTTTACATTAATGATACAGGAAGGCCACACAACAAAGCATATTATTTATAGGAGGTGTGCTTGTTTATATATTGTGACTCACTTCAAAATGAATAGCCTATAAAACAAAACAGCATTTACTTTGCTCAGATTTCATTTTGAATAAGGGAATTTATGCTTCACATCTTAGATTAATCAAATTGTAAGATGAGGCTACAGTTCTGCTGAGAGGAGGCAGCAGTGGCAGACTGTGGTGTCTTGCTGCTTTAAGAGGGTTATTCCGGGCAGGTCTTGAAGAGGTGACATCGGAGAAGGCCTTAAGCAGGTGGAGCGTGCAGAGATCTGGGCATAGAGCATTGCAGGCAGAGGGAACATCAGTGCGGAAGTCTCCAGATGGGAGCTTGCTGCTGTGGTCAAGGAGCAGTAGAAAGAGCAGTGGAACTTGAGAGAGAGAGAGAAGCAGGAGCCAGGGCAGAGGTCCCTGTGGGCCACTTTAATCCTTGTGGCTGCCATTCTGCACATAATGGGAACATCAGCTGTCAGGATCACACCTAGGTACAAAGACCTCTCTGGCTACTGTGTAGTCATACTGCTGCCAGGAAGAGTAAAAATTAGGAGACTGCTTTGGAGAGGTCTTTGTGGTGGTGATCTGGATGGAACAGGATGAGGCCTTGGGTTAGGGTGGCAGTGGTAGAGGTAACCAAGAGTGATTGTGTTTGGATTTTGTGATTTGATGCACACTGAGAGATGCAAGTTTTATTACTAGTTAAAACCAGCTCAAGGGAACTATAAATGAGTGTTGAGGATGTTTTTCTGCCAGAATGTTTGTACATGATGTATCATTGAAATTCCTTAACTTAGTAGTGGAACTAAGAAAGGTAAGGAGATGACTTGGTGTATTTTGAGTTCTGCTGCTAATGCAGTACTTCTCAACCTGTGGGTTGTGACCTCCCCCCCAGGGGTTGCATATTAGATAACCTTCATATCAGATATTTACATTGCAGTTCATAACAGTAGCAAAATTGCGGTTATGAAAAAGCAATGAAATTTATGGTTGGGGTCACCACACGTGAGGAATTGAATAAAAGGGTTGCAGTATTAGGAAGGTTGAGTGAGAACCACGGTGCTAATGGAACAAGGGAGATTCTGTGACAGCAGCTGTGTACATTTTCTCATCTGTAATCTCAGGTAATGTAAAAGGTGTGTCTGTAGACTGTGTGCTTGCATAGGTACTATGCTGAATTCTGGCATTTAGTGTGATTGTGTTCAACTATACCTGTTTAATATTAAGTGTGAAATAGGTTGCAGCAGTAATAAGGAATGTAGTGGGTGCCTATCTGCTGTTATGGAAATCCATTAGCAACTTGGGCTGTGCTTGGCTGCCTTTCATTGTTACGCTTTATGGTTCATTCAAAAGCTGTATGTTAAACAAGAGCCATTCTACAGTGGTTTCTCACAGCCTTACAAGCAGTGAGGTTGTATTATGAGTAAATATCTGTTTATTCCACATCAGTGATGCATGTTTTTTCTTGGGTCTGTTCCCCAGCTTTGGAATGGACGTAGAGAAAGGCCTTGTGTAATAGTTTTGAACTGGCAGAACTACACTGGCTGATATAAGTGTTTGACTCTGGTGGCCACTGTTCTTTGCTGCTTTAGCTAGAGAGAGATGTTGAGTTAGCCCTGGTACTTTATAGAGGGGGGCTGTGAAAAGTGGGTGGAGGTGTTTGTGATTGTTTGAGAGAAAATGGCTTTAAAAGGGAGTGGTACTGTCAAGAGGTGTGGTCTTGTAGGAGTGGGTGTGGCCTTATGGGAGGAAGTGAGTCACGGTGCTGGTGGGCTTTGAGTTTGCCTCTGAATCAAGATGTTAAGAGCTCTCAGCACCAATACCACATCTTCCTGCGCATGCCGCGCTCCCCGCCGTGATGATAATGGACTGAACCTCTGAAATTGTAAGCGATCCACTTCAATTAAATGTTTCCTTTATAAGATTTGTCATGATCATGATGTCTTTGCACAGCAATAGAAACCTAGCTATATCATTATTCTAGACCATTAAATTGAAGTGGTCTCCTCCCCTTTCACACCCTCCTCTTCCTCTTTCTTGTCTTTTCAGAGTCGATGTGGGGCGTACAGAATGTAAGTAAACTACCTTTGGCACCTGCTCTTTGTAAAGCATCAAGTTGTATTAGTTGTATACCCCCCACCCCTCCACCCCTCCCCAGGGTTTCTCTGCATGACCGCTTTGTCCTGGAACTTACTTTGTAGACCAGGCTGGCCTTGAACTCACAGAGATCCATCAAATCTCTGTATCCCGAGTGTTGGGATTAAAGATTCCCACCATGGTATTAATTTTTTGGGATGGGGATTTAGGGTTTTTAGAAGCATCTTTCCTATAGTCATTTAAAGTTTAAGAATGAAGATTTAGAAGTCTTTGTAGCTTGCTTTATGAACACTGTGACCTCTTTCCAGAAAAATACGCATGCCTATTCAGTTAAAAAATTGATTTGTTGTGGGCTGGAGGTTAATACCACTAGTTGCTCTTCCAGAGGCCCTGAGTTCAACTCCCAGCACCCTCATGGTGACTCACAACCATCTGTAATGAGATCTGGTGCTCTCTCCTGGTGTGCAGGCATATATGCAGACAGAACACTGTATACATAATAAATAAATAAATTAAAAAAATGTCATATTTATTAAATAGCTGTTGCCCGCCAGACTTAGTTTATAGTGTTAAGATACATTAATGACCAAAGCAGGGAAGAGGGCCAACAAGATGGCTCAGCATATAAAGGAGTTGACTTTGCAAGTTTGGCAACCTGAGTTTAATCCCTGG
>JANBXA010000311.1:5962500-6000000 GCA_030556225.1 Cricetiscus sungorus | reverse complement strand
TATTAACCACAGTATGTGATTGGAGATACAAAACAAACAAACAAGCAAGCAAACAAGTCCTCGGGATAATCACGACAGGTTTGGACCGAGAATTAGATTAATGGATTGGATATAGTGGTGTGTGACTCAGAGATGATCTTGGCCAGATTGATCTCAGTGGGATACTTGGGCTAAGGGCCTTATTGGGCCAGGTGGTGATGGCGCACGCCTTTATTCCCAGTACTCGGGAGGCAGAGGCAGGCAGGTCTCTGTGAGTTCTAGGACAGCCAGGGCTACACAGAAACCCTTCCTTGGGGAGGGAGGAGGTGGGGGAGAACAGAGCTTCCTCCCAGCTGTACTTCTGCTATGTTCCTGGTAATTAGAATTCAAGGAATGGGAATTCCTAACTGTCTTTAACTTTCTTTGTAAGAAGTAGATTTTGGTACAAGTCACTTGACTTACACTTAAAAAAAATTATGCTTACTATTTACCCAGGTACTATTTTCATGAATTTTATCTATCTGTAGATAAAATTTTAAAAAATTGCTTACTGCTGGGTGTAGTGATGCACAGCTTTAATCTTAGCAGAGACAGGTGGATCTCTAAGGTGGAGGCCAGTGTGATGTACAAATTGAGTTCCAGGCCAGGTAGGACTACATAGAAGTATTTAAAAATTTTTTTTCCCTCTTTTTTGATTGAAAATAGATTTTTTTTTTCCCTCCTATACAATATGTTCTGGTTATGGTTTTCCCTCCTCCAACTCTTCCCAGGACCTCCTCACCTCCCTTCCCATCTAAATTCACACCCTTTCTCTTATATTGGCAGCAAACCGATGTCTAAAATGATAATAAACAAACTGGAATAGGACAAAACAAGAATCAAAGGAAAAGCACAAAAAGCATAGACAGAGACACACAGTGTTGACATACACAGAAGCCCTATAAAACACAAACTGGAAACCATAATATATACACAAAAGGCCACTTTAAAAAAAGTCCTGACAAAGCGCAATGAGACAAAGAACTCACACGCACACCATTGAATTTTTGGTGTTATGTGTCTACTGCTGGGCTTGGGGCCTGCCATTGACAGTGGTTTGTATATGCAGTGAGACTCGCTGGAGAAGACAAGCTTTTCTTTTGTGAGCAGCTATCAGTTGTAGATAGCTTCTGGGTTAGGGATGACGCCTTGTCTCAGCACTGGGACCCCGTCTGTCTTCGACCCTTGCAGGCCCTGTGCATGAACTCATCTCTGTGAGTTCATATGTGTATTGGTCCTGCTATGTTCCCTTGGGGTCCTCCAACTTTTTGGGTTCTTACAACCTTTTCTGCCTCCTCCACCCAGTCACAGGGTTCCTGAGCCCCGACGGGAGGGATTTGACTGAGACATTCTGTTTAGGACTGAATGTTTCTCACTCTCTGCTAAAGGAACACAGCAATACAAATGGCTCCTAGTGGATATTCTGCTGCACTCATAGGTCAGTGTCGTGCTTAGCCATCATCAGTAGAGGGGAACAAGTAGAGACCCACAACTGGACAATGTGCATTGTGTTCCTTTAGCAGAACAGTGGTATTTCACTTCCCCCAGGCCTCTCACCTCTCAAGTTGCAGGTTCCTGGCCACCTGAGCAGTGTCAGGGGATGGGTTCTATCATGCAGTGGATCTTAAGTTCAGTCAGATATTGGTTGGTTACTCCCACAAGCTTTGTGCCGTTATTGTACCAGCACACTTGCGGGCAGGTCACCATTGTAGATCAAGGGCCTTATATTTGGGTTGGTGTTTACCTTTCTCCTTTTGTAGCATGCAGAGTATACCTTCTAGTATCACAGATATCAGTCAGTAGGGGTGAAGTGTGTGTGTGTGTGTGTGTGTGTGTGTGTGTGGTGTGTGTGTAAGTGTCAGAGAGAGCAGGGGAAGGGGGGAAGTATGCATGCTTATGCTACGACTTACATGTGAAGGTCAGAGGATATCTTTATGGTATGGGTTCGCTCCACCTTTATGTGGGTTCTGGAGATTGAACTCAGATTGTTGGGCTTACTTGGCAAGCACTTTTTTTCACCCCCCCCTCCTCCCCTTTGAGATTGGATTTCTCTGTGTAGCCCTGGCTATCCTGGAATTTGATTTGTATGCCAGGCTGTCCTGGAACTCAGAGATCCAGCTGCCTCCCAGATATGCATCACCACAGGACCGGCTGATGGCAAGCACCTTTACCCACTGAGCCATATGTCAAGCCTGAGAAAGGTATTTTGTCTTCATTTTAAAACTGTGAAGAGAGTCCCAGGAAGATGTGGCAGTAGTCAGTAGCCCTGGGAGTGGGTTGCAGAGGCACGCCTGACTTTAGGGTGTGGACCTGAGTCTGCTTTCCTAACCCTTCACATGCTGTGTCCCTATTTATTGTCGTGTTGATAAATAGTGAGTGTGGGGTAGGAAAGTGAACTGAGGGCAGGTGAAGGCACATGATGCCTGGGGAGCCTGTGAGATCTTCATCTCTAAGATTCTGTAAGAGAGAAGCGGTGTCCTGGTGGATTTGTCTCAGGGGATACAAGGTGAATATAGGCAGATGGCAGTGGTTCTCAACCTGTGGGCTGCGACTCCTGGGGGCAGCACTTTCACAGGGGTCGCATATCAGATACCCTGCATATAAGATAGATACATCACAACCCATAACAGCAGAGATTATGCTTATGAAGTAGCAACAACATAATTTTATATTAAACATTACAGGGTTGAGAACTACTGTCCTGAGACCCCAGGATAGTAGTAGGAAGATGAGCACCTGTTCTAGTGTATAAAAAGCTTGTTGACTGGCACAGAAATCTGCCTTTGTTACTTGTAATAGGGAAAATAGTTCTTTGCCTGCATTTGTTTTTGGTTACTTTGACAGCAGGGATTCCTATTTTCGTGTGCCCTAGATGGTATTGTCGCTTGGCTCAGAAGACCTAGATTTCTGGCTTTTTACTATGGAGCAACTCAAGTATATTTTTGAGGCTCGAGTTAAAATGGAAGATTGACAGTCAAAGGCACTGGAGAAGCATGCATGCGTGCTCCTACCCACTGAGGCATTTCTCCAGCTCCTGTGTCACACACATTTAAAAAAGTATGACATTTAAAGCTGGGTGTGGCGGCATGCACCTGTAATCCCAGTGTTTGGGATTCTAAGACAATAGGGTATATAGACTTGAGTCTATACCCTATAGGCTGTGCGAGACTGTCACAAAAATAAAGTTTTGTTTTCAAGCTGACCTGTCTAAAATTGTAAGTTTTCTCAGGGATCCAGGACCTTGTACATGATAGGCACGTGTTCTCCTACTGAGCCACACCCCTAGTCCACTTTTATTAAATTTTAATGAAATTAAACCTTGGCAACTTTTGGTGTACTATTAACCCCCCCCCAAATAAAGTGAAGGGAAAATTTGGATTTTTTTTTAGATAAGTCAATCCTTGGTATAAATTTAAACAGCCATAATCTGCTTTAAATAGGCTGTACTACAAATGTTAGCAGGGAAAAGCCTGATGACTTCGTTCTTGCTTGATGTTAAATTTCTTCAAAGGTTGAAGTGCTCTATTGTCTTCACTCATATAAACAGTTCTAATTTTTGACTTTGATGTTAATTTAACAGTTGGGGAAAACACGTAAGTGGGAGCTCAGATATTGATGGCATGTAGAGAGTGGAGAACACCCAGTCACTTCAAACTTTAGTTAGCTGTTAGCAGCAGTGTCCCTGCCAGCCTGGTCCCGAGCCTCGTCAGCCCCAAATAACACACAGAGACGCTGTCTTAGATATAAAGCTGCTGGCCTGTTACTTGTGTTTCTTATTGGCTAGCTCTGTCTTAAATATTAACCCATTTCTATAAATCTAAGTGTTTCCATGTGGAAGGAGGGTCTGGACCTCTTCTCCCTAAAGTCTCTACATCTTGACTGTCCTCTACTGCATCTCCCAGAACCTCCTTGTCTCCTAGTCCTGCCTATCTTGCTTTTCTATTGACCAACAGGGCTTTATTCATTTACCAATAAGAGAAACATTTACAGAGTGACATCTCCCGTCAGCTATACTTGTGTACTTACACTATGAACACTTATTTGAGGAAGACGGTACCAGTTAGTCAGAAAGTTACCAAAATGTTCCTTAAGTGACATCAGTTTAGAGAATTTATGTAGCAAGTAGTTGTAAAAGTAGAAAGACTGGCTGGCAGTGGTGGCTCCAGCCTTTAACTAAGACTCTGGAATGGAGGCAGGAACAGGCAGATCTTTGAGTTCCAGTACAGTCAGGGCTATACAGAGAAACTCTGTCTTGCCCCACACTCCCTAAACAAAACAAAACAAACCCAAATCAAAACAAGACAACCAAGAAACACTGCATTGAGACACAAGCAGCATTATTACTGAGTGAGAATAAAAATCAGTTTGATGCCTACTAGGTTATGAAGCAGTGAGTTGTTAATATTTTCCATCGAAAGACTCCTCCCTAAGAAGTTTGCTGTGGGTTAGTGTGGCACAATGTTAAGAGCACAGACTGTCTGACTTTAAATCTCAGTTCTGCCATCTAGAAACTTTAGGTAAAGGAGGAAGTCACCTTCCCAGGTCCTCAATTTTCTCCAGTATACAATGGTTATAATAATGTCTTAGAAGAGATTATGGGAGTTAGATGAGTCCATGTATGCTGTAGATGGTGAGGAGACAGCTGTGTAAAGTACTTAGAGGCTGGGCAACGCAGGCATGGGCAGATAGGAATGGCAGCCGCTGCTGGGGCACATTTCTCTAACCAGACTGCAGAGGCTGAGGGATGAAGACTGTGGGGCTGAGGCTTCTTGAGGCTAGGTCTGTTTCAAAGAGGGGAAATTATATGACCAAATATTTGGGGGAATAAACAGTTAACATGATTGAATTCTGCTCTTCTAGAATAATGAAGTGATTTGTAGGAAAAGCAGATAAGGGTTGGATTATTCAAGGATTACAATAATACTAATGTATGAACAATTCCATTTGTATCCCCTTAAAAGTATGGAATGATTCTTATCTCCATGATAGAACAACTCTGATTCAATCTTTCTTTTTAAAGTCATTGAAGTGAATTAGCTTTTGTACAGGTTGTAAATAATTTTCCAAATGAGAAATTGGGGACTTGTACAAGCAGGGAGTTGTATGCCAGAGAAAGGGAAAGTGATACCTGAGAGATGCTGACAGGAAACAGGATTAAGGGGAGGTTCTTTTGGGCCCTAGGAACAGACTAGTATACAGAGGGCTTAGGCTTGCTGGGGTGTGTTCTCTCAAGAAGAGTGTCTTGAGTGGCTTTAGTGATGGGCATGTTGTGTCTATGCTGAGGTGTTTCATAGGGGTAGGACCACATAGGGTCTGTGTTCTTGCCTCTTAACTGTAGTATGGCGGAAGGCTCTTGAGAGGAAGACTTAAGTAGACGAGGAAGGGTTGCCCACAGACCAAGCCATGTGTTTTGGCTGTTCTTGTGCTGTCAGATACCATTGATACTAAGTGTGTGTGCTGTTCTGTAACCTGCTTTAGACAAATCCCTTCATTTCCTTAGTCTGTAGAGTGATTGTGTATGTTCATTTAGGACAACAGAAAACATGCTTAGAAAAGAGAGAAGTAGGACTGGGGAATGACTCTCCAGGCAAAGCATTTTTATGAGGACTGGAGTTCAGATCTTCAGCGCCTTGTAAAATAAATGCCGGCAGCTGTAGTAGCTTGCTTGTAATCTTAGCACGTGGGAGGTAGAGACAGAATCTGCAGAGCAACAGAGCAAGCTTCCTAGACGAGCAGAATCAGTAAGCTCTAGGTCCAAGTCAGAGACCCTATTTCAGTTTATCAGTTGGGGAATGATTGTGCAAGCTACCTAGGGACAATTTTTTGGCCTTTATACCATACCATATGCACACCAAGACTCATACTCTCTCTCTCTCTCTCACACTCACACACACACACACACACACACACACACACACACACACACACACACGGTTATATATTGTTCATGATTTATTAAAGCCAAATGGAGATCAAAATAGCAAAGCATACTAGTTAGCTACAGAAGCTAGAAGGTGTTGGTACACACCTTTAATCCCAGGACTCAGGCTTAAGAGGAAGAGGGATCTCTGTTAGTTCAAGGCCATACTGACTACACGGAATTGATCTAGTCCTAAAAGAAACAGCTCCCAAAAAGGTGATCTCTGATCTCAGCGTCTAGAGTCACACGCCTTCAATTCCAGCACTAGGGAGGTGGAGACAGGAGGCTATGGCTGGGCGGAGAAAGGAATATGAGGAGGAGTAGTCAGTAATTCAGAGCTTTTGCCTCTGAGGATTGATTTATGGAGGCAGGATTGCTGTTTCAGTTGGGTAGCAGAGGTAAGATCTACTGGCTTGGCTGCTTTGCTTCTCTGATCTTCAGCTTGAAGCTTGGCTCCCAGTATCAGTCTATCAGTCTCTTGGGTTTTCTTTTTTTTAAGAGTTCATCTCCTCCCTCCCTCCCCCCCTCCCCCCCTCTCTCTCAAAACCAACACAAATAAACAAAAAAACCCCTCTAAAGTAAGCAATCATAAGCCAAAAGCATAGGTAACTAATGTTAGATATCTGTGATAATTCTTTGAGACCTTTTTTCCTACACAGGAAGTAATACATACGTACATACGTGTGTGTGTGTGTGTGTGTGTGTGTGTGTGTGTGTGTGTGTGTTTGGTAATCAGTATCTTATTATGTAGCCCTGGGAAATAGCATCACACTAGATATGTTTTTCAGTTACCCTGTTCAGTAAAATGAGAACACTAACATCTTTCAAGTTATTCAGTACATTTTCAGTATTGTAATATTTACTATTCTGTTGTATGAGTTTGCTGTACTTTGCTGGCAGAATTCAGTTATCATTGAACATTTCTGACATCTGCTGTGTCTTTAAATTAACATGGCTTCTAATGGATGTGTAGTGAATTGGAGTATGGAAGTGCTGTGAGCTGACAGTAGTAAAGGCTTATTTTATTCCTGACTTGATGGAGGCCTGATTCAACAGCATGCCCATGGCCACACACATTAACAGTTTATCTGATTGTAGGACTTGGGGAGATCTTTCTTTGTTTGCAGGGGAGGGCAAAAGTTGACCAGGTTAGCCTGGGTCTCTGTGCTTCCTTGATCAGGTTTGTATTGACAGTGCCCGCTGCTGAACTGTTGGCATTCATTTTACCTTGTTTTTAGCAAGATATTCTTACTTTTCTTTCTAAATAAAAAGTGAATGACTTCTATTTTAGACTCTTTTCACCCCAAATTAAATACTAACCCATATAGAGCATCTCCATGTTATGAGAATCAGGACAATGGCATAGTGCTTGCATTTTGTTGCGTGAAGTCCTTGGGAGATG
Organism: Cricetiscus sungorus; assembly: GCA_030556225.1. Lineage (NCBI taxonomy): Eukaryota > Metazoa > Chordata > Mammalia > Rodentia > Cricetidae > Cricetiscus > Cricetiscus sungorus. The sequence goes on along the minus strand of JANBXA010000311.1, from coordinate 5,992,660 downwards.
TATATGTGTTTTCCAGAAAGCTTTGGTTAAAATATTTACATAGAAAATGAGTTTGTGGTGTGAACACATTGGAATAATGAATTTATCACCCCTAAAATAAATCTCAGTGTCTACAGTATCCAAGAACTCTTAAAAGCTGATGCTAAAGATAGGATTGGATAGGAAAGATGACTACTGGTTTTTGTTTCTTGGTTTTTTTTTAAACATATGACTTCTTCAGAGCACTTTCTTGGATGACATTTGTTAACTTGTTTATTACTTTAGTAGGCCTTCCCTGTGCACACTAGAAAGCAAGCTGTTGTCTTGTTTTCCATGGCATCCCAGTACCCAGTGAACAGAAATTTTTAGATGAATGAAGGATTTATTACGTCTGTTCTCTATTCAAGTTATTACTGAACTGACTGGGAGAGTGATTTTCCAGATACACAAAGAAAATTAAATGAAACCATTATTTGTATTGTTTCTTGGTGTATAAATATAACTCAGAAGCATCCTTTCCCTAGAATATGATTTCTCCATTAGCCATCTCAATTGTTGCATGTCCCTGTAACTATGTAGATCAGACTAGCCTAGAACTGTCAGAGATTTGCCTGTCTCTGCCATCCTAAGCGATGGGATGAAAGGTGCATATTAAAAAAAAAAAAAACTACCTATTTTTATTTTATACATATGAGGGTCTTGCCTGCATGCATATGTGTGCACCCTGTGTGGGTAGTACCCGTGGAGTGCCTGTTGGATCCCTGGAACTGGAAATAGAGAACTGCCAGGTGGGTCTTAGGAACCAAATCGGGGGCAGAGGTTATTATGTTCTTCTCGAGCAGCAGCTGATGGGTTCAAATGAGCCTCCTGTTTCAGACCTTACTAATAGCTAGGACTACAAGCATGTTACTGTGCCCTGTTGTCTAAATCTTGATTCTGATATTGTAGTACTTAACTCTGGTGCTGCTTGCAATATCTAGGATAGCATTGCAGTATAAATACAAGATGAGTGTTTGCTTTAGCAGCATACATACTAAAAATTGGAGTTAGATATATTATATATATACATATATATATGATGAGCATTGCTCTTATACAAAGATGACATGTAAATTCACGAAGCATTAAGAAAAATGCAAGATGAGCTTTAACTATGAACCATATATGTAATTTTTATTTTTTAGTAGCCACAGTAGGAAAAGATGAAAGAGCCAGGCCTGCTGTATGTAGTCTTAGCAATCAGGAGGCGGAGGCACAAAGATTAGGGCTTTCACATTATCCCTGACTACATGGCAAGTTTGATCCCCAGCTCTGGGAAAGACACCAGTGCTGTAGTGGTTTTGAATGACAGTGGCCGCCAGAGGTTTACATATTGGAATACTTGGGCACTGGTTGATGGAACCTTTTGGAAGGATTAGGAGGTTTGGTCTTGCTGGAGGAGGTCTGAATGTCACTGGAGGTGGGCTTGTACCTGTGGATCAAGATGTGACCTCTCAGCTACCGCTCCAGCACCATGCCCTGTCTGCTGCCAAGCTCCTCACCCATCTAGACTCTAACCCGATGGAGCCATGCGCTCCAAGTTAAGTGCCTTTTCTTTAAGTTGTATTTATCATGGTGTAGAAGAATAACTAAGATGTTCACATATACATTCTCTCTCTCTCTCTCTCTCTCTCTCTCTCTCTCTCTCTCTCTCTCTCTCTCTCTCTCTCTCTCTCTCTCTCTCTCCCCCCTTCTCCCTCTCTCCCACCTAGTGTGTCTAAAATATTATAACTTTAACCGTAGAATTAAAAACAATTAGGCACTCCTAGGCCCTTCAATAAAATTCTTTTTAAAGCAAAAGGAGGTAGAGTAGTTACACCTGCACTGTTACATTAATCACTTCTAAAACGAGAGGAGGTAGAGTAGTTACACCTGCAGCTACTGAAGCCAACACACCACATGTTAGCATTTCAAACCTTAGTGGTGGATGCATGCGAGCTCAGTATTCTTTATCAGTTATCTATATATTGTGTTTGATGAAAAGAAGAAAGGATATGTAAAACTAAAATGTGAATAAAATAATTATTTGCTAAGTGGAAATTGTGCTTGCACATCTGTTCATCCGTCCATCCGTCTGTCTGATGGGAGATACCATTTTGTAAATATGTTTCTCGTATTGGTTAATGAATAAAGCACTGTTGGCCAATAGAAAGGCAAGAAAGGTGGAACTAGGAGACAAGGAGGATTCGGGGAGAGGTAGGAGGAGAGTCATTTACTGGTGAGATTCATTTATTAGGAGATCATTTACTAGTGAGTTTCAGAGTGACAAGTTATTTCCAGTATCTGCTTTGTGTGGATAAAATGTCATATGAAAGACACACCATCTGGATACAGTTTAATCCAGTTCTAGTTTATTGCCAAAGAACAGACTATTTCCTGAACATCTATTTCTGTTTGGACAGATGTTTGATTTGTAGATTTTAAATTGAGGTGTCAAATAGTAACAGTTTTGGAGTTTAAGAGTTTTAATACCTTCTTATGGTAATTCAGTCAACAAAATTCCTCTTTTATTATTTATTAGATACTGAATGAAAGGTGTAGACCAGATGTTCATTTGGTGTAAATAAGTTTTTTTTTTTCTCTTCCTTCTAAATCCTGTTTTTTTCTTACTTAATTTCTGAAGGCCAAAATAAAATTCTTACCAAATCTAGACATGTAATCTTGTTAACTCTTTTGCTTGATTGCCAAACTTACAGATTTTTTCCCCCTGGGACTGGAGAGATGGCTCAGAGGTTAAGAGCACTGACTGCTCTTCCAGAGGTTCTGAGTTCAATTCCCAGCAATTACCTGTAATGAGATCTGATGTCCTCATCTGGCCTGCAGGCAGAACACTGTGTATATAATAAATAAATAAATCCCAAAAGAAAACAATTCTTTTTCTCATGTAGAAATAATTAAGTTAGTGTGTGTTAGAGATAGACAGACAGACAGACAGAGGCAGGTGACTGTGCATATGGAGGCCAGAAGTCAACCTTGAGTGTTGTTCCTCAGATGTCCACCTTCCTTTTCTCTTTTTAATTTAAAAAATGTGTGTGTGAGCGAGCATGGGTTTTTGTGGGTGCAGTGTTAGTGAAGGCTAGAAGAGGGTGTTGGGTCCCTTGGAGCTGGAGTTGACGATGGTTTTGAGCCATATGATGTGGGTTCTGAGAATTGACCTTAGGTCCTTTGAAAGAAAGAGCAGCAGGCATTCTTACCCACAGAGCCCTTGCTCCAGTGCCAACCCCACCCCTGTTCCTTTGCTGTTTGAGACAGGGTAACTCCCTGGTCCTGGAGTTTGCAGGTTTGGCTAGGTTGTCTGACTAGGAAGCCCAGAGACCTACCTGTCTCTGCTTCCCAAGCTCTGGGATTTATGTTCTACCATACTGAAGTTGTTTGTTTCTTTTAAGATTATTATTATTTTGATTTTTCGAGATAGGGTTTCACTGTGTAGCCCTGGCTGTCCTGGATGGAACTCACTCTATAGACCAGGATTGCTTTGAGTTCACATCCACCTGCCTCTGATTCACAAGTGCTGGGATTAAAAGTGTGTGCCACCACCTGGCTTCGCAGTTTTTTATTTTTGGTGATGAGAATCAAACTTGCACAGCAAGCACATTAGAAATTGTGTGATCTCCCAGTCGCCCTCCCTGCCCTCCCCTCCCCTCCCCTCCCCTCCCCTCCCCTCCCCCTCCTCTATCAATCACTATTCTCCTTTTGTAAGATCAACTAACTTGGCTGCTATAAATTAGTGTGAACATGCTGCATTTGTCTTTTTGTGCTTGGTTTATTGCACTTAATATAGTCTAATAACCTCCTAGTTCCATTTATATTGTTGCAAATGACAGACTTTCAATGTTTTCATAGCTAAATAGCATTCCATTATGTATGTGTATCCCATTTTCTCTATCCGTTCATCTGTCGTGGGCTGTGCCATTTGTTGACTCTTGAGAATAGTGGTGAAAAAGATTGCAGCCATTCTTCCCCCACCTCTGTGAGACAAGGCCTTGCTCTGTAGCCCAGGCTGTGCTAGGAACATTGGTGTGTGCACCCCATTCCTGCTACCAATGGTGTATTAAAATGCACCATTTTATCACATGCTTGTGATTTCTGTATAACCGTGTTCTTCACCATGTAAGAACGTTACTTCCTAAGAGGAGGAATGTAAAGACAGCTTGTATATAGTAGGGTTTTAAGTGAACACCTGAGCTGCTGTTTCCATTTAGATGCAGCGTTGTTTAACATACTCAGTGCTTCTACAGCGTGGAAAGTGCATGCTTGTGTACTTGAGAAAGACACATCCAAACGATCCACGGGAACGATAATTTTTGTCAATGTTGTCTGTCCTGTGTCAGTTGCTGAACTCTGTGACAGCACCATACTTAGGTATCGTGATGGCATCTGTGGCACGAGTGTTGTCCTCCTTACAGATGAAGACACTGTTTGCAAAACAGCTTTGCTGTGAACATGTGTCTTCATTTCTCTTGGGTGTATACCTGCAAGGGAAATGTAGATTTATGCCAGGCCTCTCCATTAGCATTTTGAGGAACTGCCAAACTGATTTTTAAAGTGACTTACACCATTGACACAGACTAGTTTCACGTAGCAAGAGAGGGTCTCAGTTGAGAAATTGCCCACATCAAATTGGCCTATGAGTGTGTCTGTGTGGCATTTCTTGGTAAATGATTGATGTAGCCCATTCCACTGTGAGTGATGCCTCTCCTGGGCTAAGAAAGCAAGCTGACTGAACAAGCCACAAAAGCAAGCCAGTCAGCAGCATTCCTCAGTGGTCTCAGCGGCATTCCTCAGTGGTCTCTGCTTTAGGCTCTCCTCTCAGGTTCCTGCCTTGACTTGCTTGAATGATGTGCTAGGATAGAGTCAAATGAGCTAACCCCCTTTCTCTCTCCCACGTTCTGATCAGTGTTTTGTCACAACAAAAAGTAAACCAGGACAACCATGCTACAGCTTTCCCGCCAGTGGGTGAAGGCTCCATCCCCACACCATCTAATACTTGTTACCTGTCTGTCCTGCTGGGTGTGAGTTGGGCCTTATTGGAGTTGTGATTTTGTTTTCTTGTGACCTTGCAAATCTTATCCTTATCCGTGTTTTCTTATCCTTATTGGTGCATTGCTATCATCTTTTGATGTTTTTAAGAATACTAATCTGATTTTATTTTTCACTTGGTAAAACATTACTCACTTCTTGGCCTGACACACTCTTCCTTATTTAATTTTTCAGGTGGGGTCCAGTGGAAGGAAGTTAGATTATTGAGGACATGTCTAGAGAGCAGTGTTGGGACGGCTCTCCTTTTTTGTCTCTGTCCCTAGCCACTGTAAAGTGAACAGCCTTTCGTGCTGTACACTCACCATGGTGTGCTGTTTGCCAACCTTTCCTCTGTAAGGTCTAATTGTTTTGTCATGTGATGGAAAATTGAGCGCCACAGTGTAGACATAATTCCCTTCATGGAGCCTTCCCAGAGCTCCCATTATTACCATTCACTTCATTGTATTATTACTGTTCATCTATACTTCCTACCAGACTGTAAGCACAGTCACAGGGTCCATGGTTGACTAAAGGAATACATAGATGACTGTTGATTTAAAATAACAGCAAGCAATTTAACTTGAAAACAGTTCTCTGTGAGTGTTAATTGGTTCTACTGCAATGTTGGCTAACTTTTGATCCTTGCTTCCCATTCTCCTGATGGCACTAGCTTACATTCTTTTTCTTCTTTTTTCCCCCTCCCCACCTCCTCCTGAGACAGGGTTTCTATGTGTAACAGCTCCCTGGCTGTCCTGGAACTTTGTAGACCAGGCTAGCCTTGAACTCAGATCTGCCTGCTACTGCCTTCCCAGTGCTGGGATCAAAGGTGTGTGCCACCATTGCCTGGTGGGCCACACATCCTTGTTGTTGTATAGGATTTCCTCCCTAGAGCAGTGGCTCCCAGCCTTCCTAATGCTGCGATCCTTTAATACACTTCCTCATGTTGTGGTGATCCCTAGTCATAAGAGTACTTCATAACTGTAATTTTGCTACTGTTGCAAATCGTAATGTAATATCTGATGTACAGGATATCTGGTTTGCAACCCCACAAGCTGAGAACTGCTGCCTTAGAGGTAGGACAGATGAAACTAGTCTGCCCTCTGAGGCCAGGGCTGAGTTCAGTAGGGCATGCGAAGGCAGGTGTGGGGAAGAGGAGACTGAGAAGGGAGCTCAGTGTTAGTGGGAAGCAAAGAGCTCTGGGAAGCAGGCTCCTAAGATAGGTATCTGGCAGCTGGTGGCAGAGGTCTCTTTGGCTTGGAGTCAGAGTTTTGCTTGAGAATAAATATACTCAGTTTACTAGTGCTTTTTGTTCTTCAGTTATAGGTTGAATACTTTTTATACTGTTTAGAAAATGTCATGGGAGGGTTTGAGGAAGGACGCTTGATTTCTTTTGCCTTGTTAGTGTGTGTGCATGCGTGTGCGTGTATGTGACACAGCATATGTGTTGATGTCAGGACGACTTGTGGGGATCGGTTCTTTCCTTCTACTTGGAGTGTCCTGAAGGTTGAACTTAGGTGGTCTGGGGTGGTAGGTTCCTTTACCTGTTGAGGCAGCACACTAGTCCAAGGTCCTCTTATTTCTGACTTGAGAGTGGATGGCACCCTGTGTGTTTCTCGGGATGCACAAACCTAAACTGAGTGTAGGTGGTCTCTGTGGGTGGACTTTACTGAGGTCAGTCTCCTGCAGGGTGTCCAGATACAGTTCTCCACCTTTGCTCTCTAACCCTGCTATAGTTTGCAGGCAGATGCCATTGTTTGCTTTACTCAGCTTTCTGGGCTTTCAGTTCCCTGGCTCTTCTGGGCCTAGGTTTTGACCAGCTGAAAGATTATGAAAACAAACATTTATAAACAATATTTGGGAATTTGGGTGTCATTCTTTCCAAACTACTTCTATTTGGTAGGGGGTGCTGCCATGGGAAGTCCAAAGAAGACACAGAAATCATGGTTGTAGTGGTCTGCAAGGGTGCATTGTCTCATTGACGTTGCTTCAGGGGGGCTTGCTTGATCAAACTACATTAGTCTGGAAGGAATCCACAGCTTTTCATTTTCTTTGGAAACAAAATTAGAAATCTGTTTCCCAAGGAACTTGTCCTTATACTTAAATTTTGGAGTCAAAGAATTTTTGAAATATATAAACTGGATTAATCCAGCAGCATTTGTTTTATCAGTTGTTGTTATATACTCATCAGTCAAACACTTTAAAGATAACAGAACAGCGTACAGAATCCAAAGTTTTTCAGTGCTTTTCATCTTTATGTGGCTTTTTTTATTACTCTATAATTTTTTATTTCTATTTTTTACATATTTTGAGATGGCTTTTTCTGTTTAACTTTTATCTGTATCTGTCCTGGAATTATGGTTTTCTTTGAAATCACAGAGATCTTCTTGTGTCTGTTTCCTGAGTGCTGGGATTAAAGGTGTGTGCCACCAAACCTAGCCACACTCTTTCATTTTAAATCCATTTTATTTAAATCCAATGTTTCAGTGTTTCTTTTTGGGAGGTAAGGTGTAACTAAACTTTAGAGAACCAAATAAGAATCTCCCTTGAGTTTGGGTGACTCCTAGTCTTTCTTTATGTAGTCTGATTTCTCCACAGCATTGTGTAAAAGGAGGCAAAAATAGGTGATTTCATGACAAAGACAACATTTGCATGTGCTGTTTTGGGGAAACTAAGAGTTAAATTGTGCAGCCAGTTTGAATCATGTCTGCATTATCAGAAGAAAGCCCCGCAGAGCTTCCACCCAGACGTAGACAGACACAGTTGTGTAGTCCCAGCTAGGTGTGAGTCTGAGGCAGGAGGATTGCTTGAGACCAAAAGTTTAGAACCAGCCTAGGGAACAGTGCAGAACCCTGTCTCAAAAAACAAAAGCAATACAAAACAAACTGCCAGGGTTAGCAGAGCTGAAGCCGGGGGAGGGAGAACGGTGGTTCTCCTTCTTCGTCTTCGGCACCTTCTTTTTTTCTCCTTTCTGAGACAGGGTTCTCTGTGTAGCTTTGGAGCGTGTCCTGAAGCAGACCAGGACTGGCCTCAAACTCACAGAGATCCCCTGCTGAGAGGGTAGGCAAGCACCACCACTCTCGGCTGGAGGATGGCTCTTGGCCGTGCTGGACAGTAGGAGCTCATGTCAGCTGTTTGTGTCAGCTGCAGACAAGCTCTTTTCCTGGCTAGTTCAGGCATGAAATAAAAATTTAAAAAATGGTTCCATAAAAATTGTGATTGTTGTTTGTAGATGGTACAATGTTCTAAAAATGAAGCAGAAATTTGACTCTTTGTGTTAAAATACTTGTCCCAGAGCTGACCTGCCATTTTCATAGTTATGGAATGTTATGAATACTCAGGTGAACAGTGTGTTCCCATCAGTCGTGAGAGACTTAACAGATGAATCACTCTCCCTGGTCCTGAGGAGCTCTTCCAGTGGGGAGATGGGACACTTGCATTCTCCACAGGCTTTTGTGGACGCCAGGCGAGGTGGTGTTGTAAAGTTCAGAGGAAAGTTATATAGAGAAGGCAGTGTGCTTGAGTATTTATTTATATATTTAGCTTTGTTTTTTTGTGACATGGTTTCTCTATGTAACAGCCCTGGCTACCCTGGAATTCACTTTGTAGACCAGTCTGGCCTTGAACTCACATAGATCTGTCTGTCTCTGCTTCCAGAGTGCTGGGATTAAACACTTGAACCACCATTTGTAGCTAATTTTAATTTTTAAAAATTGCATTTACTGGGCTAGAGAGATGGCTCAGAGGTTAAGAGTGCTGGCTGCTCTTTTAGAGGTCCTGAGTTCAATTTCCAGCAGACACATGGTGGCTCACAAATTATCTATAATAAGACCTTATGCCCTCTTCTGGCCTGCAGGCACATATGCAGGCAGAACACTGTATGCATAATAAATAATTACATCTTTAAAAAGATTACATTTACTTATTTTGTGTATATATGCTTTTGTGTGTGGACATATATACCATAGCTTTTATGGAGGGCAGAGGAAAACTTACAGGAGTTGGTTCTCTTCTTCTCTCTTGGAGATCCTCGGAATTAAACTCAGGTTGTCAGAGTTGGGAGGTAGGCATCTTCAACCAATAAACTATTTTTAGGGTGGCTTTGAATCTTTGAAGTTGATTGTTGGGATAAGTGCTTGTATGTGCACATAAAAATTGTTGAGCAAAGTGTTGCTTTGTAGGATGTTATCAGGAGTCACAGGGTAGCTGGAGAGGGCTCAGCAACCAGTTAACAGCACAAGTTGATCTTGCAGAAGACCTGGATTTGATTCCTAGCACCCACCTGGTGGCTCACAACTGTCATAACTCTAGTTCTCTAGGGTTGTAGAACTAGAGGTTGTACCCCCCCACCTCCCCGGGCACAAAGCATGCACACGCTACAAATACATATAGATTTTAGATTTATTTATGTACATGAATGAATACAAACATTCATGTACATAAATCTAAAAAAACAAAAGTTGTAGAGATGGGAGACTGGGTGAAAGGCAGTATGAGCCTAACCTTTCTCATGGGTAGTGGAAATGAGTTGCCACAGGCAGCAGCTACTGTAGTAAAGGTGAAAATCAATTGGAGTTGGCAGTTGTCAGAGCAGTTGTTACTCTTGCTTCAGGACATTTAGCTTGGGTGTAAGAAATGCTATTAAGAACTTAGGAATACAAGAAAAGATGATGATTTTAGAAAAGACTTATAAGCACATTTTTTTATCTTTGCCCGTGTGTGTTGCATACATGGACATGAGTGTGCAAGTGTGTGTGCTTGTTCATGTCCATGTGGGGGCCAGAGGAGTCCTTCCGGTGTCTTCTGTCATTCTCTGTGCATTGCCTTGAGCATAGTCTGTCACTGACCTGTAAGCTCACTGCTTTGGATAGGCTGAACAGCCAGTGAATTATTGGGATCTGCCTGTCCAATGAGGGGAGGGGGCTTACAGGCACATGCAGACATGCTTGACTTTTTACAGGGATTCAAACTTAAGATCTCATGCTTGCACATGAATTTTATCCATTAAGATATCTTTCCAAGCCCAAACATGAGTTTTCATTGAGATATCTGAGTGAGTTTGTTATTAGACAGATAGATACATTTAAGTGGCTCTGCAAAGAAGTCAAAGATCCTGAGAATGCAGCTAGTTGAAACTTAAAACAGAATGTGGTGTGTGCCTTCTAGCAAGTGTTTGTGGACCATGTGCATGCAGGACTACAGGGAGGCCAGAAGAGGGCATCAGATTCCATGGAACTAGGGTTGCAGATGATTTTAGGCTGGGAACTGAACTTGGGTGGTCTTCTGCAAGGGCAGTCAGGGAGTGCTCCTACTTGATGGCTAAGCCATCTTTCCAGCTCCATTTATTTTCTTTTCTGAGAATGTTATTCCTGGAAACTTCTTTTTGAGGCAGGATTTCTCTGTAGCCTTGGCTGTCCTATAACTTATTCTGTAGATCAGACTGTCTTTGAATACGTAGAGATTCACCTGGTATTAAAGGGCTGTGTCACTACTTCTGGTCTGAAACCTTGGTTTTTGTGCTGAGTGCTCAAGAAGAAAGGATGTCTTTTTGAGCTTTTATTTTTCTTTGAGGTTCTTCCAGTTAACTTCTCATTTGGAGGGTTTGATAAAGCATAATGATATCAAGTATGAGTTCAAGAGCAGAGGGATTGGCTTTTCATCCTCGTATACCATGCCACCATCTTAGTCACATGCTTTTTTCTTCTCCGGTCTTTTTCATTTGGGGAGCTTTATAAATTACCGAGTTAAGACATGGCAGTAATTTAACACATGCTCCATAATTCATAGCTGATACTACCACTCAGGTTCTTGCTGGCTCTGCTGATTCTCTTTTTGGTTTGTGGATACTGGATTTCTCTATGTAGCCCTGGCTGCCCTGCAGACATCTGACGTCTGCCTGCCTCTGCCTCCTCAGTGCTGGGATTAAGGGGATGTGACTCCCATGTCCAGCCATGTTTTTCTTTTTTAAATGGAAGTTTATACAGAATCTATTTCTTTGTTTTCATCAGTATAGCTGAGGCTAGCAGGATTTTCATAAAGACTCTTATTTAGTATTAATCTAGACTCTAAGGGAGCAATAATTGCTATTATAAAAATTCCTGAACCTGGGTTACTGCTGTAACTATATATATTCAGTTACATATTTGTGGGGTTCCTGATGCCTCCTTGTGGTGTTCAGCCATTCAAACCAAGGCACCATCCCTCACTGTCCTGGATGTATACTCTATAGACATTGCTAACAACATTGCTAACCTCTCTTCTGAGGTTTTGTTTGGTATTCCTGTAAACCAACTTCTGTATTATGGTGATTGGTAAAATATTTGTAAATGTGGTTAAAATATTTGTAAATGATGCTTAAGAATGAAAAGGAATTTGTCATTTGGTCGTGCTTTTCTTCATGAGTATTACTGTCTAGGCTGATCTTCAGTTTTGGGGCTCATCACCCTGCCTCGGCCACCGAAGCGGCTGGGACTACAGGTGGGCTGTAAAGTACTCTGCCAGTATTTTCAAGTGGGGTGACTCAGGTCCTCATCCTTGCAAGGCGAGCATTTTACTCACTTTTGTTTTGGTTTCTTATTGCTGGTGGAAAAGAATATTCTTGTGTGAGCTCCTGTCAACAGAGGTGCCGGGTTCATTTGACTTTTGTGCTGTTGGTCTTTTTCTTGTTATATTCTCCGTCCTGGTGTTTAGAAGGGTAATGCGTCTATGTTACTTCAGTAAACTCTGAAGTGTAATATTAACTTTAATAATTTCCTTTAACATGTCAGAAAGAGGTAATAATTGACTTTATAAAAATACTAATTTTATTTTTTTCTGAAGGGAAAATGCAACATTTACAGTCTCAATATTTCATGCTTTCTTTGACCCTGTGTGCTAAATATGTTTTTTTGGCAGTGTCTTGGTGTTCAGGTGAAAAGACAGCCCCATTTGTTATTTGACAGAAATGACAAGGCTTTGAGTGCTTGCCTATCATAGATAGGAACAACTTTGGCTTCTAAACTAAAGGGAGCTGGACGTGATCGTGCAAGCCTTTATTCCCAGCTCTTGGGGGAGGGGGGGGGCAGGCTGATTCTTGTGAGTTTGGGGCCAGCATGGTCTACCAGCAATTTCTTCTTCTAATTCTCCCTTAGTAGAGAATGGTTTCCCTAAAGCTCACCCTGAGGAAACACCACTGGGGTGTGGTTATTCTTGCTTACTCACCTGTGTGAGTTCACCACCCCAGCAGTTAGTGTCCCATGTATCAGAGGCTTGCTTACTGAGAGGTCATTGAGGACCTGGCCACAAAGGAGGTGTGATTTTGGCAGCCCAGCTTTTCAGCATCATAAAGACAAAAGGCTTATTTTGACTCAAGTGTTGGGGAGGCCTATGCTGGCCTTGACTGCTGGTCTTCCTTTCTCTGGTTCCCAAGTCCTGGGATTACGGGTCTGAACCATGGTGTCCTGCTTGTGTGCTCTTTTGTTCAACACCGAGCCCTTCCCCATCTGTCACCTCTGCCATGCTTTTGGAAATTAGCAAAGAAAACTCAGACTTTCAGATGAAGGAGTCATTCTTACAGTTTCATGCCCACTAAAGCTGTAACAACATTTTCAATGCAAAATTAATAGGTCACATTTTTTCCTTAATGTTACAGTGATTTTTCTTAATGGTACAGTGATCTTTAACTTCACAGAGTACTTTCAAAAAGATACACTAGGACAACAACACAGAATAATATTTTAGAGAGAATATCAGTGATGAGCCAGGTGGTGGTTGTGTACACCTTTAATCTCAGTTCTAGGGAGGCAGAGGCAGAGGCAGGTGGATCTCTTGAGAGGCCAGCCTGCTCTACAGAGTGAGTTCCAGAAAGCCAGGGCTACACAGAGAAACCCTGTCTTGAAAAAAACAAAGAAAACAAAACAAATAAACATTTTTTATCTTTTAAAATGTCATTTATTTTTATCTTCTGTGCATTGATATTTTGCCTTCATATATGTCTGTATGAGGATGCTGGATCTCCTGTAATTGGAGTTAAAGACAGTTGTGAGCTACCATGTAGGTGCTGGGAATTGAACCTGGGTCTCCTGGAAGAGCAGCAATGCTCTAAACTACTGACCTACCTCCCCAGCCTCATCTTACTTTTTTAGAAAATTGTAACCTAATGAGTTTCATTTTGGGTTGTTTATAGGATCATGAGCACCTGTACAGATAAAAATTCTCTTTTCAGAGCGATGTAATAAAAATACAATAATTTGAATATTGCACTTTAGGCAGTAATTTGTGTCACAAGTGGTATTCTGACTTCAGTAGAAAACAGTCAAGGCTGATCTAATTCTGTGTGCATATTTCATGTGCTTGAAAGATCCACCGTGGGTGCTGGCTGTTTCATCCTCCTTGTTTTTTTGAGACAGTGTGTCTCGCTTGGTTTGATATCCATGAGCAGGCTAGCTTGCTGCTCAGGAATCCCAGAAATCTATAATTTACCTGTCTTTGCCTCCCTAGCACTGGGGTTACAAGCATGCACCACCAGGCCTCCCACCCCCCCCTTAATTTATGTGGTCTGGGGGTCCTGCTAAGCTTTTCCCCTTACCTCCTAACTGTCTTATAAAAAAGTTGTTTATCAAAATTGTGCTTGATCTATAGCTAATGTAAATTGACTGTGTCTAGCACTAACTTCTCCTTGTTAGTACTCCGTTTTTGTTGTCTGCTACGTTTAGAGTTGTATACTTTGGAAACATTCTAAATCCATGTTATATACTGTGCTTGGTGGCACATGTCTTTGATCCCATTATATATAGGGGAAATTGAGGCAGGAAGATGATGAATTTCAGTCTAGCCTGGGCTAGACTGGGATTGTCACAATTAGACAAACCAAGAAACCAGACAGATTAGCTTTTGTTTTCTGTCCTCTACAGGTGATAGTTACTTCTTTGTGCCAGGGCCATGTGCTGCTGTTAAAAAAAGATTTACTATTCTTATATTGTGAACATGAATGTTTCGCTTGCATGCATATATGAGTGTGTATACTGTGTGTGCTTGATGCCATGCCATGGAGGGCAGAAGAGGAAGTTGAATTCCTTGGGATTGGAGTTATAGACAGTTGTGAGCTGCCATGTAGGTGTTGGAAATTGATCCCAGGTCCTTTTGGAAAGCACTGTATACTCTTAACCAAGTTCTACATTGCTCTGCCCTTTCTTTCTTGAGTCATGACCTCTCTATGTAGTCCTGGCTATCCTGAAGCTCTCAATATGTAGATCAGGCAGACCTCAAACTCACATTGATTCTCCTGCTTTCTACCCCCTCAGTTCTGAAATTAAAAGTGTGCACCACCAAACCCAGCTCCTACATTGTTTTTTAACACTCCTCACAAGTGAATGAAGCCCAAAACAAAGGTGCCTTCACTTGCACGAGACCCTTGATAACTTATATGTTTTTTGAATCTACCCTTGAAGTATGCACTCCAAATTGTGTAAAAACAAGATTTCACAAAACCTGCCTTTTCTACAATTAGGAAGTGAACAACAAAAATAAATGTAAATTTTTGCTTTTGTGTTTAAAGTGAAACGGGAATAAAAATAGAATATTGGATGGGTTTTTGTGTAATGTCAAGTTTAATTTATTGTGATAATCATCACTTCAGTGGTGTACCAGATGTGTTGACTGCATTTAGCTTCATATTATAAATTAAGCCCAGCCAGTGGCCTGCGAAGTCCATCTGTACAGCTGAAAAAAGAGGCTCTGAATCCTCTTTTTATGTTTGTTACCACTGCATTTAGCTTTTCTTGTCGGCATTTGGGCTTTACATTCATTGCTTGTGTGAAGGTGAGTCTTGGTGTTGAACCTAAATCAGCCGTGCTAAATGAAGAGGCTTTTATATTCAATAGCTAATCAGTTTTTATCTTTGGTTACTGATAAAGCAATGGAAACAAATCAAATAAATAAGACCAGTTAGAGACTTATTGAAGCGTGAAATCTAGAGATAGGGAACTGTTATACACACATGCCAGTTAAACATGATGTCTGGTAAGATTCCTTTACTTGCTATATGTGTGTATGTTTGTGTCACAGACAAGTATATGAAAACATTTAACCTATTGGTTTTGTCATATAAATATATCATGAAGCTAAAATCCTTTCCTTTTATTTACTTAAACAACCTCATGTTGTCGGAGTGCTTTGTATGGCACGGTGGGCCACTTCTTGACCCCACTTTATTTATCAGCATTTTCAGGGACCATAGGCTCCTTTTTCTGGGGTGACGGCTGCAGAACATCCTTCCTTGTGTTCTCAGTAAGAGGGTCCTTTAAGATGGCAGACCTCACAGCTCCCACAGCCTCCTCCCCCCCATGGGCCTGCCTATCTTTCCGTAGAACAGCATTTAAACATCTCCAGAATGAGACCTGTAAAGCTTGGCTCATGCCAGAACAAATATCTTGAAATTTTTATCATAATGTTGCTTTTTAAAGTCCTAAATGTCCTCTATTTAAAATGAAATTCTTTGTATTAACCTTCTTTCAGATGCTGGCTTTCACCAGACTGCAGAATTGCCTGATTTGACTTTCTAATGTAACTGTAATGAATCTTCTGGGAAGCCTAACGATTGAACACACACGCTGCAACTCCATTGTACCATATTCAGTCAGTAACGTCAGATGTTGCTGATTAAAAAGGAAAAAGGAATTGGGGGCGGGAGTGAGTGCAAAAGTGTCCCCCCCCCCCCCCAATAATAAGGCTTAAAACCAAGCATGTTCTCTCGGGGATTCTGGCCTTTTAGACATCATGATGTGCAGTTAAACCTTGATTAGATATCTTCAGTAACACCTTAATAAAAACGTCAGCTGGGGTGGAGGAAGTGTCTGCCGTGGAAAGCCAGAATTAGGGCATATGATTACATCCTGCTTTGACACATTTATTCTGAAAACGTGCTTGGGAGAAATGGAACTGGCTCATTTGCACAAGCAGACATATTACTCTGTGTATTATGCTTGAGTGCCCAGCAGTGTCAAATGTTTGCTCGTCAGTCAGTGTGGCATCTACATGTAGCAGAGCTGGAATGTTTAATGGTGAGATGTGTGTGTCACCGAGACACTTGGGCTCTCATTGAACAGCCAGAGCGTCAAGAGAAAGGCTTTCTACATGTAAGTAATTTATACCAGGTATTTGTAATTGTACCAGTATGTATTTGGCTTATCTGTGTGAAAGAAATTGAATACCAGAATTTAATAATTAAGGATTTATTAGTTAAAACCAAATGTTGTAATGAGCCAGATGCTGCTGCATTAAAACAGCCATTTTCATTAGCGTTTTTTAAATATGAGAGAATTTAATTTAAATTTTGTAGTGTCTTGACTTTGATGAGTGGACATTTTAAAATCTTTAAAAATTCACCATGTAAAAGGTAGATTTCTTTTAATTTCAGCCAATTGAACGCTCATATAGAAATATCAGAAGTCAAGTGGGTTAAAACCTATGACTTGTAAAAATCTGAATTTCTTGCTTTGAATACTATTAATAATCTTAACTGGCCCTGAAAATTAAACGATTGCAAAAATATGCAGAATATGTGGAACTAATTTTACTTTTGACTGAAAAAGGTGTAAATCACTCAGATAAAAGAGGCAGTGTGACGGGGATGAGAAAGGGGGGTTTTGTTGTTTTTCTCCTTTTATCACAAGGAGGCATCCTTAATAATAGCTTGAGTGGTTTGATGAAACAGCGGAAGGAAACTCCCAGGAGAGGGAGATGATCGTGGAGAGCCATCTCCTATGAATCATTTACACAACTTCTTGCTGAAGCACAGCTTGCATTTTTAATGGAAGATGATTGCATTTCATAAACAGACCTTTAAAAATTAAAATAATATTGAGCCTTCCTCATTTAGGCCTATTAAAATAATACGCTATACAGCTCTTCCTAATAGCTCAGGACAGATTAT
Organism: Cricetiscus sungorus; assembly: GCA_030556225.1. Classification (NCBI taxonomy): domain Eukaryota; kingdom Metazoa; phylum Chordata; class Mammalia; order Rodentia; family Cricetidae; genus Cricetiscus; species Cricetiscus sungorus. Next base: position 5,975,715 of record JANBXA010000311.1, on the reverse strand, counting down.
TATTATTTTTAAACAATATGCAGTAATAGTTTCTAATCAAGTTTCCTTAAATAAGATTTGAGTAAAATATTTTGGCAAGTATTTATTATAAGCATGAAAGCAAAATAATACGTAGTGACTTGGTTTGGCACTCTACTTTTTGTAATTTCTTTTTTATGTGCATGTTTGTGTCAGCACACATGTATGCCCTCAGAGGCCAGAAGATGGCGTCAGAGACCCTGGAGCTGTAGTTCTAGGCAAGTTGTGAGCCTCCTTAACTTGGGTCCTGGGAACTAACACGGGCCCTCTGCAAGAGCAGCTGAGCAGTCCATCTCTCCTTGCTTGGCACTTTAAACTGTTGTCTGTGTAGCTGTCTGGGATGTTGTCCTTTCTTTTGGTCCCATTAGTTTGCTGTAAAGGAAATGGGTTTGTACCTGAAATAGTGACTGGGATAGGAAGAGCAGCACAGCACCGGTAAGAATGCATTCCAGGTCTGCTTGCAGCTGCAAAGTCTGCTTCTGATCTGACTCTGCCAGGTCACTCTGTGTCTTCACACACACAGAGGGCAATAATGGTGCCTCCTGTTCTCTAGGTTGGTCCCTGCTATAGAAATAAGAGCTATGTGAATTTTACCTTTTATTATTTTAAACTAGTCTCTTAAAATCTCAGACCATCCTTAAAGACGTTCTTGGGAGAGTGGTACCACAAGGATCTTACAGTCAAGGGGATAGACAGTGTTTCAGGTCTGTGGTTTCTTTTACTTCTGAGCTTGGTAGTGAGCTGTTAATGCAGCTAGATGATGTTAATCATTAGTATCTCTGTCCCCTTTTTAAATGAAAGAACTCCTGAAGATGTAGTGTGAAAATAGGGAATGTAAAGGAAGTGATTCTCTGAGGTTGTCTGTAGGATCAACAGTGTCTGAGCATTGTGCACAGTCTACATTTGGTGGTGTTGAGGGACCATCAGAGAGAGCAACACTGCCAGGCTCGTTATTTATGAGCTTTGCAAAAATGGGATTTCCTCTTTGTGACTTCCCTCAGAGAGATCTCTGAGTCCAGTAGTGCAGACTTGCTTTCTCTAAGAACATTGTTCTTGTTACCATAGGTGGTTCTGCATCTGGACATAAAATAACTTCATGCTTAAAAACATTTGTTTTCCTCCTTTTTCAGAAAGTTGAATTCCTTGTGGTCAGGCTGAGCTGCCATTGTTACTGTAGAAGTGCAGGCTGCTGATTTGTAAGGAGCACCTCTTGGGGACAGCGTCCCTGCTGCCTGGCAGAAGCATACTGCTTTCTGTACAGTTGTGGGAAAAGAGAACTCCCCTATCTTTTAACTATTTGTAGTGGCTGCAGGAGACAGTACTGCAGAAAAGCCAGGATCAGAGACTTGTTCCTGTGGATGCCACTAGAAGAGCCAAGCCTGACCATGTCTGGTTTAATTCTTTAACTTCAAAACCCCTGTTCTCTCCGACCATTAGAAGGAAAGATTGATTCTCCAGGAACAGTGCTCGCTTTAGGGGTAGTTAGGAAATGAAGGAGTACGGTGCTTGCAACAGTTTGCAGGGTCTCTGCATGCAGGTGGGCTGCTGCCACTCTCCTGCCAGGTGGTCCCGTAAGTGCTCCTTGCAGTGGCTGCCTCTCTCTAGTGCCCGGAGCCTGAAGACTCAGTTATTGGGAGCTTTGAGGGAACACTCCAGGGTTACTGTATTTTGACAAATAAGAGTGGGCATCTGTACAATAGGCCGAGTGTGCGAGCGCTGGACTTTTTATTAGGTTTTTTTGACATTATATTGGAGAAATTTACCACTGTAACAACAGTATGGAGCTAGCTGTGGTGGCACATTCCCTTAACCCCAGTACTTGAGATGCAGAGGCAGGTGGACCTCTTCAGTTAGAGGCTGTCTTGTTTTCTGTCCAAGACAGCCAGGGCTGTGTAGAGAGGCCTGTCTTAAGAAAATAGAACAAATAATGCCACGAGCGAAGTAGACGCCCTTACTTTTCTGTTTAACAGATAAGGAAAACTAGATTGCATACTGTGTCACTTGGGAGCCACACCCCAAGAGCTGACTCTGTGTGTAGCTGCCTTTCAATGTGTATGTGTTTACTTGGTAGAGTTCAGGTAGTTGAGGTGACATGACAGTGTTGGGGCCATGTCCTTGTTGAGGGCATTACTAGACTATGGGGCATGAAGAGAGGTATAAAGGTTTGTTTTTTTCCTCTGTACTTAGGCTCACATTGCTTCAAATTGACCTGTGTTTCCATGTTTTTATCCTTCCTTCGTGTAAATGTCTGGTTAGAGTATTGATTTTGGCAGCAAAGATGGCCCGAAAAGGTAAAAGCCTTTGTCAGGCAAACCCAACAACCTTAAGATTGATCCTTGGAATCAGTGTTGGACTTGTAAAAGTTTTCCTCTGGACATTCCCCACCACACACTGGTATATCCACCCTCACTCATACAAAGACCATACATGTACATACCATAATTACTAAATGAAATTTTTTTAAACAAATACATTTTAGAGTATAAAAGAAAATTTTTGGTATCAATTTTTCCAGTTTTCAATTAAGTATTTAGTTTGCTTTATCAGAAATTCTGAAATACAACAAGCCATTCCCTCCTACTACAAAGCCAGAGCTCTCTGCCCAGATAGCTTCATATGATATGATTAGATTCTTACTACTTGGCACTTCAAAATTATGCTTTCTGCCATTAGTGGGTGATGGCAGCACTCAGGAGGCAGAGGCAGGCATCTCTGAGTTCAAGGCCAGCCTGATCTAGATAGTGAATTCTAGGACAGCCAGAGTTATGAGTCCCTGATTCATAAAACAAAACAAAAACAAAAAAACCCCAAACAACAACCCTTCCCCACTTCCCGTCCCTCTTCTGTTCTTCCTGTTATCATCTTACTATGCAGCACTGGCTGGTTTGGAACTTGCTGTGTAGACCAGGATGGCCTCAAGCTTATTTTTTTGCGTTAAGAAATTTTTATTTTTTGGGCGTCTAGAAATCAGACCTCATATTTGTGACTTTTTGGTTTACATGCAAAAGGGGCAGTTAGTACTGCCTACATGTATGTGGGTGTGGGGAGTGGGGCCGTCCACTGGACTTCTGGGAACTGTCGGTTGCCCTGGTTCTTTCTCCCCAGCTGCTGTCCAGCACTGACAGCTCATCAGAATGGGGAGGCCTGAGCTCACCTGCGGTCATGCTGGGGTCTGGCTTGACCTTGTGCCGGGCCTTTGTAGGCAGTCCTGGTTTAGTGAGTTCATGATTGCAGTAGCCTTGTAGTACCTGTGCCAAGTTCTGAAGGCTCCTCAGAGAGGCTCCTCCTCTTCCTGCTGCTCTTCCCTCCTTCCCGCCTCCCTTCCACCTTGGTGAAGTGGTGGTAAAATAGGTGCCCATTAGGAGTTGGGCATTGGCTCATGCTCCTATAGCACTGGAGTCATATGTGTCTCACTGCAGACTGCCTCCACTTTGAAGAGAGTGCTCGCTGACCAAGGTTGAGAGCAAGCAGCACAGGCGTCGGTCATGGGAACTAGGCACTATTGGGGAGTTAGCTAAGATATTGTTATTATTATTATTATTACAACAAAACATTCTCAGGTAATCTTCCTTTTATGTAATGATTGATTATGGGTGCTGTGTCTGCCTTTCCTTTATAAATCTTGGTAGATACCATAGAAAAATATGTCCTCATAAGATACATAGTCTTTTTTGTAGCCCATCTTATTTTCTACTGTCATTCAAAACGTTTTTTTTTTTTCAATCTTCTTTCTCCTGTGCTACTACTGCTTTTCAGGATAAACATATTTTTACAGTCTTCATCAAGAGCCAAAAGATTGAAATGTAGTGTTTAGTTAATTATATTATGCGTGTACTGGGGAATGAAAACATATATGCATATATTAATCAGGCTCATTTCAATTCACTTTTGAGAAATCCTGATTAAATTATTATTTTCTTTTTTTGGGGGGAAACCTTGTTGATAATTAGTATGAAGTTTTTTTTAGTGTATTTTCTGTCTACCCTGTGCAGCTTCTGACAGTTACAGAAGCACCAGAGTCTAGTGGTCTCATGGAATTCCCTGTGGCTGACTTTGATGCCTTGTGATTGCTACATTTACAGCCATCTGTGCTTGAGGGAGCTTGGGCACAACTGAGCTGTTTCCACTGCTAGGCCTGCAGCTTGCTGCACTTTCCTCAGCAGTATAAAAGGAAAACTTGGATGGTTACTGTCAATAGCACTTGAGCTCTCATACTAGAGGACAGCAGGATTCTGTTCCTAAATAACAATGTCTTAAGGTGTTGGTACTAAATGTGATCCCACCAATAGGTGAAACTGTAACTTTGTTCTAATTCTGGTTGTGTTGTGTTTGGTTTTGTTTGTTTGTTTGGAGACAGGGTTTCTCTATGTAACAGTGCTGGCTGTCCTGGCACTAACTCTGCAGATCAGGTTGACCTTAAACTTACAGAGATCTGCCTGCCTCTGCCTCCAGGGTGCTGGGATTAATGGTGTGCACTACCACCACTTGGCAAAACCTATCATGTTTAATGTGGGTTAGTCAGTGGCAAGAGTATGATTGTATCTGGTAAAAAAATTTATGGCAGCACAGCAGAGTGCGGGAAAGGCAGTGCAGAACTGTGCAGAGCTGGGCAGCCTGGCAGGGCATCACCACCATTTGTTTATGGCCACTGAGCCCCTAAGAAATGAGTGTTTTTCCTGTTTTGAAACCTGATTGAAAACTGGGTTCTCTTTTTCTCATCTTTCCCCTCTCATTTTGGGAGGAGTGAGTCTATTGAAGGCACAAATGAGAACATTTTAGTATTTAGTATCTCTGAAAGGAAGCAAAATAAGTTTTTATGGAGACTTAAAAAAAAGATAAGGCATCATGGCTCATCCCTGTAATTTCAGTAGAGCAGGAAGGTCATAGTTTGAAGCCAGCCTGGGCTAGCTACATAGCGAGGCCCTGTCTTGGTAAACAGGCAAAAAAGCATTTTATCTGCCAGTGATGCTCTGGGAAGAAGCCAGTGCTCTACTTCCCTGACAACTTGTAGGTGCTCTAGAACTACTATAGGAGACTATAGAGCTGAAACTAACACTCAATAAGCCTTCGGTTGTTCCTTGTAGATTAATAGCTGTCTGTAAAAGTGTCAGAAACTAAACTCTTTGTTCACAGTTATTAGGTTCTTTTTGACCTATCTGCAGAATTTGCTAGAAGAAGGACACAGTGACAGAATGTTGAGAAGGCTGAGTGAGGAGAGAGTAGGAAGTCATGTTAACAGGATGATGTCGCTGCCACTAGTGTTGGTGCTGATGCTGAGACAGGCACTGGCGGAGAGGGGGAATGATTTGCTTGAAAGGAAAAGCCTAAAGATGTGAATCTAGTTAGACCCATTCCACAGTTCAAGCCTTTAACTCTGGCCTGGGTAGGTTAGAAGATGATGAAAGAGCTTAAGTAAATTCCTGTGTTGCTCTTCTGAAGTGACCAGTTTTGGACATTCAGGAGCTGTACTGATCAGAGGCAGCAAGTTACACACACACACACTCTACCACTCCGGCCCTCACCCCTCACCTTCATCTTCTCTAGCAGCATCCCTGCACTCAGCAAATCCCCATTGACCACTGCTTGTCTTGCACAGTTCTACAAGCATGGCCTCCTCAGTTTGTTATTTTGTCATTCTGTAATCGGTTTTCACAGGAGGCAATGTTTGTAAGCTTTTCAGAACTGTAGATCAGCCATTCTCTAAAGTCCTTTGTTTCTCCTCCCATTTCTAGCACAATTTGGATTAGTTGCTGTGGCCACAGCTAGCACTGGCTCTTGTAAGCTTCTCACAGGACCTCAGGCCAGTGCCCACAGTTACGTTGGTGTGTTGTGTTGTGTTGTCTGAGGAACTGACAAGCAGAGCTGACTTGAGTGCACTGCTTGTAGCCTTCCACCTGGAGCCCTTCGGCACTGGGCTCTTGATTTGGCTTTTCTGTCTGATGATTTGGACTTCATTCCAGTCTTAATCTGCAGGAAAGCTCTCTCAGGTCAAACTTAAAGTGAAGCTGTCACCCTGTGTTACTGTGTCTGCTTTATCTTCCTCAGTTCTACTGCTTGCTCATGTGAGTGTTTGTTTTCCACAATATATGTCACCCACGACTGTAGATTCCATCAAATAGTAGCTGCAGTCAATTTCTGGTAGCAGGAAAAGTTCTCAGAACACACTAAGCTAAGAAAACCACATGAATAAGCTGCTAATGATGGCTGTATAACTCTGTCACAGTCAGCCACAGTAGCAAGGTTGTTAATGGGAGATGGTTTGGAGCTGTGGGTCTGGGCTTTTAACCCTGATACCATTTTGTGTGTGACACTCCTGCACCTCTTAACCCGATGTAAAAACTGGCAGGAGTAGCTACTTTTCTATTCCTTTTTGGATGGAAGTGATGTTTAAAGGAATAGAAGATTGAATGTTGGAAAACAAGAAACACTACCTGGCACACATTGTATATTGATAATGATTGGTCAGTATCATCACTGCCATCTTTTTCTATCCTGCCCTGAATTAGAGAACTGAGTAGAGAACCATTGGTTATCTGGGCAGTGGTGGCGCACACCTTTAGTCCTAGCACTCAGGAGGCACAGGAAGGTAGAGCTCCGAGTTCCAGGCCAGCCTGGTCTACAGAGTGAGTTCCAGGGTAATCAGGGCTGTTACACAGTGAAATCCTCTGTGTGTGTGTGTGTGTGTGTGTGTGTGTGTGTGTGTGTGTGTGTGTGTGGTGTGTGTGAGAGTGTGTGAGTGAGAGAGAGAGAGAGATTCATTCATTGATTCATTGGACAGATGGCTCAGCAGTTAAGAGTGAGCACTGCTCTTACAGAGGAGCCAAGTTTGGTGCCTAACAGCCAAATCAGGCAATGTTTTTCTAGTTTTGCTTTTCAAGACAGGGTTTCTCTAGTAGCTTTGGTTGTCCTGGAACTTACTCTGTAGACCTAAAACTCACAGATTCACCTGCCTCTCCCTCCCAAGTACTGGGATTAAAGGTGTGCACCACCAGCACCACGCACGGAAACATTAAAAAAAATTTTTTTTAAATGTGTGTGGGTGTTTTGCCTGCATGCATGCCTGTCCCTAGCATGTGTGCAGAGGTCAGGAGAGATGGTTGAAACCCTGGGAACTGGATTTACAGATAACTATGAGCCACCATGTGGATGGTGTAACTGAATCTTGGTCCTCTGGAAGAGCAACAAGTGCTCTTAAACATTGACCCCTCTCCCTAGCCCCTGAAACAATAAAAGTTAAAAAAAAAAAAAAAAAAAAAAAGAAGGAAAAGAAAACATTGGAACATTGGACTCGTCTAGTCTCTTGATAAGGCTGATATGAGCATCTTTCAGTTTTTCCTACGAATCCACATAATTTCATTTCCTTGAGTTTTAGGATATAGAGGAGATAGAGGTCACCAACATGGCCTTCTTCTGGGAGTCTGTGGAGAGTCTGGACCAGGTGTTGACAGATCTCTAAATGCAGCCACAGCAGGTGTCTTTACAGACTGTGCAGACTGACACAGTCTCAGTTCCGTTAGTATGGGAAAGCAAGAGTGTATAGACACTTATAGAGCAAGGTAGGAGGCTTTGTTCCAGTACAACTTTCATTTTACCAAACCTGGCTGTAGTCTCTAGACCCGAGGTCCAAGTTTCCTGGCCCTCCCTGGGCTCTGTCACTTCTACAGCCAGTCCGTCTGTTGTGCTGGAACCGAAGAGTACTTTTGTTAGGCCACTTTCAAAAGTGATAATAGACATTTAGGTGTGACACACCAAACATTGGTTTGGTTTCCTGATTGGAATATGCTGTTTTGTACATTGAATGTAAAGGTCTGGCCCTTTCATGATTTAAGCAAATTAATTTTTTTTCCCCTTCCCAACATGATTTGGAACACTGGCAAGAACACCAGGATGGCTGTTCAGTAACAAGAACAACCAGTTGCGGTGATGTTGCTTTAAAAAAATAATAATAATTTTTTTTTGGATGTGAGTGACAAATCTAGATTAAAACAAACCCTGGTTACTTACTGTGACAGGCAAACCAGCAGTATTGCCTGCGGTTTATATTAATAAATATCTTCTGATAAGCTCATCAGTGTAAGGACTCAAAGTCTCAGGCTGACAGTTAGAGATGTGATAGGGTTATAGGTTGATAGGCAATTGCAGTTTACCTTAACTTCTCACTAGATTGCTTGTTGCACATGCAGGGAGAGTGGGTATTTGAGGTTTTAGTTGCCATGGCTTTTTACTAGCTCTTCAGGATCCATGTGGAGCTCTGGGTGCCTGGCAGGAAGGAAAAGCAGGAGCTGCAAGGACAGACATGAGTCTTCCTTGGGGAGTGTGGGCTGATGGCTGAGGTTCCTCTGTGTGTGTGTGTGTGTGTGTGTGAGAGAGAGAGAGAGAGAGAGAGAGAGAGAGAGAGAGAGAGAGAGAGAGAGAGAGAGAGAGAGAGAGAGAGAGAGAGGAGGGAGGGAGGGAAGGGGGAGAGGGAGAGAGAGAGAGAGAGAGAGAGAGAGAGAGAGAGAGAGAGAGAGAGATTTTGTTAGGCAGAAATCTTGGCCCTGTGAGTTAATTAATGTATGCGCTAAGTGGTCTTTGTTTTATGGATGTCTTCAGTTTGAGCTATTTTAAAACTTTTTTTTTTTTTTTTAAGAGAAAAACAAGTTAGGAAATGTTGTTTTGGGTGCACCATTCCTTTCTCTTTTGGGAAGTAGCTTTGACCTTTAATATTAGTTAGTAATTGAAATATTGTAAGCTTTAATAACAACTACTACTAATCCATTAAAAAAGTCAGCCTACAATATTAGAATGCTGAACACTTTTGTAATTAGAAAAGTTTTACAATTAGAATTTAATTGTTTCATGGCTAAAAGTATCAGGAGGAGGCTCTAGAGGGCAGTGCAGCTCAGCATGTTTCTTCTCTTGGCTCTTAAAACTAATCCAAGTATTTGCTTTGGGAAAATAATGTAGATATTCTGAATTCTTCCCTCCCACATAGTTTTTCAGTTTTATAGAAATGTGAGTATTGGAAAGAAGCTATCTGGTTTGGCATAGAAAGCTTTGCTAGATAAGACATCATAATTATTTGACCCTGGGGAATATCTTTGCTTATTTAAAACATTCTGGCTTATAAAAAACTGGGATTGTTATTGCTTCAACTAACTTGAGCTGAGTTTGTTTTTCAGGTGTTTGTGGAACAGTAAGCTGAAGGGAGGGAAAGACCTGTGTTTGCAAATCATTTTAAGTAGGAATGGTGATATTTTATTTATGATCTAACAAATAAAGCTTGCCTGAAGATCAGAGTGCAAAGCCAGCCACACTATTCAGCCATAGAGGCCATGCATGGTGGTACACACCTTTAATCCCAGCACTCAGGAGACAGAGGCAGCCTGATCTCTGTGAGTTCAAGGCAATCCTAGGCTACACAAAATTGATCCAGTCTAAAAGAGAAACAGCTCACACAAAGGTGATCTCAACACTTGGAGTGACATCTTTAATCCCAGCACTAAGGAGGTGGAGACAGAAAGGGCCATGGCTAGACAGAGAGAGGGATATAAGGCGAGGAGACGGGAGCTCAGAACATTCTGAGGCAGAAGTCTGAGGAGGCAGTTGGAGGACAAGATGGACCTCTTGGTCCGAGCATTGGTAGAGGTTAAGAACTCTCTAGTGGCTGGCCACTTTGGTTCGATGATATTTCAGCTCCCCCACCCCCACCCCATAGCTGACTCTTGAGTTTTTATTATTAATATCAATTAGAATTCATGCTACAGGAATTCTGCCCGTGTTTGCAAATCATTTTAGGTAGGAGCAGAATGTCCCCTCTACTAAAACCTTAGGACATTTTTCAACTACTCTTAAGTAGAAATGTCTGAAATCAGCTCCTTGATGGGTTGATACCTGAGTGCTGAGTGTTCCAGAACTCCTAATGCATTCTGACCGCTGCACTCAGCAGTGCTCCAAGGATATCATACCAGCCACTCTCCCATCTAATTTATTTTCTTCAGAGTCCTAGGGGTTGAGCTAATGCCTCACTCAGTTGCTTAATCAAGTCTTGGAGGTGGGATCCTTCTTCCTTAACCTCTCGCATAGCTAGGATTACAGTGTGTGCCGCTAGGCCTGACCTCCCCCCTCAAATTCTTAAAGTTACGTGTATTTTCAGGAAAATCCAATCCGTTTATTACTGCTTTTGTTATTATTTGTATTATTACCAGCAGTATTGGGGATTGAAGCAGAGGCTTTGCAGCATGCTAGGCACATGTCTGAAGCGCTTAACAATGTCCTCAATCATTTACAAGTTTTATCTTGGAACAAATTTTATTTTGCTTAGCTGACTTTGATTTTAGCATATAGTCTGGATTTTCCTCAAACTTGTGGTCACACTCACTGTCACTTTGGTTTTTCAGGACCCAACATTATCCTGGCCTTCACAGGCACCAGATGTGCAGTTCATAGATACACATTTAGTCAAAACATTCATACATATGCAAAATAAAATAATAAGAAAAGAATTAAATTAATGACATAAAGCTGCTTTTCTGTGTCAGATTGGAAGCTTGGCAGGGGCTTAGAGCAGACTGTGATTTACAAGTTGAGAGTGCATCACAGCTACCCCACTTGATTTTGCATTAGTTCTTCATTGCAGGGAAGGTGGCTTCCTTCGGTGGGTTAGCCATAGTTTTGTTTCAGTGTGTTCTGTCCCAGCCATTTGTGCAGTGTAATAGTGGTCACAGAGCTAGAAAGCAGGTTGCCTCAAATACTCATGTGTTCTCAGCAATAAAGCCTTTTTATCTGGAAGAGCCAGCCTTCTTCTATAGGAAGGGTTACTTTCCTCGTGTTTAAGCTTAAGACACAGCTTACTTGTTGGCACTAAGTACTTCATGGCAGCACATTGCCTCTACTTGACAGTAGGCAATTTCTTTATTTAAATAACTGCTCCTTCTGTTGGTCCTGGCTACGACAAAAATCAGTTCCTATGGTATAGTCTGAACACACAGAACTTGAAGTTGTTAGGCCTGGGAAAGCAGTCTAATCAAAGGCAAACTCCTCAAGGCCCTTTTAGGTGGTATCATGAAAGAGATACTGGGGAGACTGGTGGTCCTCAAAAGTACTCGGTCCTCCCCACTTCTTATTTTCCACTCCTGTTTTTGTCCTTAGGTTGTTTCTGTGTTCTCCTTAGGAAGGTAGGGGTTGGGGTTGTGGCACTAAATCTGCAAACTTTATAAAGTCATTGCCACCCTCCTGTTGGGAAAAGCCTTTTCAGACCCTGAACACCCGCGGCCCCCCCCCCCCCAAGTTTCTATGTATTGCTTTGGAGGCTGGGCTGGAACTCACAGAGATCCATCTGCCTCCAGAGTTCTGGGATGAAAAGATTTATTTACTGTTTGTGTGTATGAACAGTTGCCTCCTCCACGAGTTACTTTGCGCCCTGTTTGTGCAGGTGCCAGCAAGAAGCAGGATGATGTTGAATCCCTGGAAGTTGATTTGCAGCTGGTTGTTAGGTGCTGTGAGGGTGCTGGGCGCCAACCCAGGTCCTCTTCAGGGGCAGCCAGAGCTCCTTACCAGTGAACCATCTTCCCAGCCCCAGATGTAAATTCTTAACCCAGTGATGTCTTTCCATGGGTCCTTGTTGTCTCTGCCGGAATCCCCTTCTGTACAGCGCCTGCCACTGTGGTGTGCCTCACCCCACACCTGTAAGATCATTTCCAAATGAAGACGTGCTCTGAAGCACTTGAGGCCCAGTCCCTCATACCCTTGTCTCCTGCTTCTGCTTTCCTAGACCATACCAAAATTTCCTTCACTGTCATTTTTTTTTTTTTTTTTTTTTTTTTTAAACCAAATTTCAGTTCCGTTGATTCTCTCTTCCTGTTAAAATCATCAGTCGTTGGTGTCGAGATGGCTCAGTTGTTAGGGGCACTTTTAGTTCTTCCAGAGGACTCGTGTGCAATTCCCGGCACCCAGTGGCAATTTATAACCGATAACCCCAGTTCTGGGGATTGATGTCCTCCCTCTTCTGGCTTCTGTGTGCATCACCACAGACATGGTGCATAAGCTTACATGCAGGCAAAACACACATAGACAATTTTAAAAGTTATATTATTTTAAAAACTCAACTATTTTGTCAACTGTGAGGTGATAATGTTACCATAAATAATATTTATTGAGTGCTAACTATGTCCCAGATATATCTGCTTAAGAATCACAAAGCCAATGAGGCCAGTTGGAGGCCCGTAAGCAGATCTTGTCTCGACCTTAGAAAGCACCAGTCCTATGGATAGCATAATCTTGGATTTTTATTTTCCAGACTGTGAGACAATACACTTCTCTTATTTGCATCATTTAGTTGTGGTAGCCATAGGAACTAGGCAGATAATACAATTCTGAACGGAGTCAATTTAGAGAAAGTGAAAAGAGTTCTTTAAATTGCAAAATCAATAAATAAGTACCTTTTGGGGGATGAGGAGGTGGGGACCATTTTGCTGTAGTGAACAGGAGTGAAAATTATGTGGCGTGTTAAGTTTGAGGTACACAGTAGGACTTTTCATTTCTAAGAGTATTATGAGTATTAGTTATTCTTTTCTTAGTTCCTAATAGGTTATTATTGATGTTATTAAAAGTATTTGTATTTTATTTGTTGAATAATAACATTTCTACACTCATGTTACTTGTAACTCTTATTTTTCTTTTTTAAAATCTTACCCACTTACCCAATCTTACTGTCCACAAATAATTCTTTTCTTAAAAGCAGAGACAGTCAGGCTGGAGAAATGCCTCAAGGGTGAAGAGCATTTGTTGCCCTTCCAGTTTTGGAGCATCAGATCACCCTCTTTTGGCCTTCACCAGCATTAGGTGTACAAGATGGTGCATAGACATACGGACATGCAGCTCACCCTCACCTCCATAAATCTTATATATGTTTCTTGTCATATTACAGCTAACCGAGAGGTCTGAAAATAATGCTATGTGAAAATACTGGGTTTTGCTCAGTGATGGGGGTGTTACTGGCTTAGTGTGCTAAAGACCCTGAGAATATCTGTTGTTCTACCACTCTTGTAGTATATATAACCTTACTTTATTCTAGATTCTTTTAAAATTTTATATTCATTATGATGTTGAGCACTGGTTTGACATCATGGTAAAGAAGGAGGTCTTTATTTTATTTCAAGAGGGTATCTCATGCAATCCAGGGTAGCTTAAAATGTGCTATCTAGTCAAAAGTTGATG